>JAWPHD010012341.1:0-76488 GCA_037043455.1 Cyrtodaria siliqua
CATACTTTAATTCGTTTTCCATAAATTGGCCTAATTATCACGGAGCTTATGCTCTCATATATCTTTTGTATGTCGCTGAATGGTAAACTAAAGTGTACAACAAAATGAAATGTGCCTATAAGATTACATAATCGTTGTTATTCTTTGAGGTTGCTGATTGGGTATCTAAGTTAAAATAGTTTATTGCTTCAGAGGTCCAAACCTCACAGTAAGGGAGTTACTTGATAGTGTAGTTCTACGTAACAGTTTAAACCACTTGAGCGTCATTCAGAAAGTGACATAATAGTTATAATGTTTATGTGTCTTACGATGAAATAATATCTGTATTAATATAAACTATCATATCGCCCACATGACAAGCAAATATAATATTTGCTAAACGAGTTGGTACTGCCTCCGAATGATAATACATATAATTACATAACTTTCGCTTTCGACGTATTACATATTTCCGTCCAGGGCTTGTTTTCCTTCATAAACAGAGGGAGTTGGCTTATTTAAACACCGAGCTGAGACAGAATCCATCTTTTGTTTGTAGCATGGTGTATTTAGTAACACTGTGACGTCAGATTGACGTCCGTACTTTAAATTCCTGTATCTGGTAGTTGTAGTACGGTATAGCCACGCCTTATTAGTTATCCTAAATTAAACGATGTAATGCTTTGCATTCATCAAAGGAATGTCACCGACCATGCTACAACTCCAGTTATACATAGAGATGCATTTATAATCCCATTTGTGTAAAATCACCAAGTCTCATAAAAAATAAGACTCCAAGTTTAGACTTGACTCCCAATACTTACATCAAATATTGACTTCAAGGTCATGCAAATGTTCTCTCCAAGTCTCTCCAAGTCTCCACTCCAAGACGGACTTCAATAGTATATACACTATGCCCTGTTTACTCACGGCATTCGGATAATTTGGAAATACAAACATTTTTGTTTTCGATAGAAATAATTGAAGATATATGGAACAAATGTAGTAGTTCGTACATTATTGTATTTTTTGCAACTAACATATATGCATTATCACAGTTATATGTGTTTATGGAATTATAGCCATCTGATAGAAGAAGTACTTTTCTGTTTGTTGGTAACCCTTGTGTTCGATATTTCTTGAATTAAAGGTATGACATTTTAAGCGGTAGCTTGAAGACCAATCTTTTAATGCTTTAATGTTTTATTCTCTAAGTAACTTGTGTTTTTTTAAAACTTTTGTAAGTTTTTAAAAAAACACTAGTTTCTCTGACGGCACAATGTAAGTATCAATGCACTGATAATAACTTGTTTGCTCGTACGTGTCCGTTCCGCCTTTTAACTCTTTTCCATTGAGCGTTTTTTCATTTTTTTATGAGCTGACATTCGTACTCTGTATGTGGGTCACCGCCCGCATCGGTTTGTATATGACAATTATACATTATTATAATTATACATTATAACTTACAGTACCCTCTTATTGGAAAACTGATGGATTGTCGGAATTGATAAACTGGATTGATATCACGGATACAGAAGATGCAACAACGATTAAATGTCTCGTTTACCGTTTATGGCAAGAAAGAGAGGTTGGAATAGGAATTGATGCCACTTTAACCGGTAACACATTCATCAAAATAAAGAAGATTCAGCGAATGGAAGATGGTATTCTGTTTAAAAAATATGATGATCATCGCAGACGAATGAATCGCAAAGAAGATCACATTGGAGAATTTCCAATGCCAACGCGTCTTAGCTCTCCTATCAAAACGACAAGCGTTATTCAGCAATTTGGAACCAACAATGTTCTGGAACAAGACGTTTATCACAATCTACATGAGCACTATCTGTTTCATGGCACGCACGCCGACAATATAGAATCTATTTGCGAAGATGGCTTGAAATTACAGAATGCCTCAGTAGGACTGTTTGGTAAAGGAACATATTTTGCAGAAGACCCAACAAAATCTGATCAGTATGCAGGTAATCATATCTCTTTTTTTGTATGGAAATTAAATTAACTTTCCATAAGGTTTACACAGACACAATGCTGAGTTTAGGCATATAATGACATATGACCAGATATTAAATACAACATCTTAAGTGTTATTTCCCACTGGTCCTTTGGGACAAACGAGACCAATATAGGTGGCTTTGAAGTAGAATACCGCTTAAGTCGGTACTAGCCTGAGGGCGAGTGAGAGGTGTTCGTTCTTACATTAACGCTCATGAACATACTCGATAAAAGTGAGTCTGCTACTTTATTCTCTTGGTTGTGTTTGTTTCTTCCAAAGGATCTCCCTTATCAATACTTATTACTAAGGGTATTGATTTCATTTATGTGCCAAGTGTTTTTTTTTTAGATAATCGTGTTATTAATTCTATTTTCAAATATTTTAAAACATCATTACGAGAGTCGATATTTTTGTTATAAGTTTAACACAAAGATATGGTATTTTCAACTTTAAAAATAGTTTCTGACCTTAACATAGAAAGTAACACACACTTTTGATATTTAATTTAAAGATAAACACATTCGAATTTGTTGTCTTAAGGTCCAAAGATAGCATTTATTGATTGATTTTGATGCGTGACGTTCTGAGATTGTCCACAACATTGAAAATGTCAGTATAAAATAGTGTCTTAAGAGAACACGCGGAACCGAACTATCTCTTTACTTGAAAAAAGTTTTTTTTTTTTTAAATTCACGGCTACTCATACATAAAGTTTATATAGATTACCCCTATTTTTTTCTCCGAGACCTATATTTTTTATTTTAAATTTGAAATCGGGAATCCAAGAATTTGATAACACATATTATCGTTTTACATATGTTTTAATTCCCGTTGATAAAGCAGCTTATGATATGATTTTGTTAAAACGCCTATATGACGTTTGTATTACTTCAGTATTTTATTCTGAAACTCGGGAGCACTTATTCTTATACACATTTTCAGTTCACTGAAGATGATGCTGTTACCACGCATATAACTCAGTGCACCGCTTTCATGGCTAGGATAGATGTAGGCGAAAAACAACTATGTATTGGATTCTTAAAAAACGACTTACAAAGCCCGTTTTATTGCTAAAATAAAAAATATTTGTTTGGGGACATTTGTGGGTGTCACATTTTAAGTATTTACTTTTTTTTTTTAAATAGTAGACGCATTTTGCTCTTAACCTCTTTCCCCGCATTCAGGGGAGATAACATGACTAGTACAACTTGTCGTTAAAGGTTAATAACAGTTGTCGATTACAGTTCTAGATGCATGCCTTTTATGTTGAAATAGTTTTTGATGTGTAACATTGTGTGTCTATCTATTTCCACTGTTTCCAACAAAATGTTTTGAAACTTTACAGGATGTGTATCGATGATGTCAAGATAAGCATATCGATACGGCGACATTGTATTACCGGAGTTAAGTTTTTTTATCGAAATTGTACGCTAACATGTTTGTGTATCTATCTTCTCCCACAGTGGTCGACCGCTTGTTTCGGATTTTTACAGGATGCATATCGATTCGGCATTATAGTCGACCTTGTATTTCTCGAGTTTCGACCGTTTTCCCCCTCATTTTACGTTAACATATCTTATGTGTCTTGTGTGTCGATGATGTCTAGATGTGCATATCGATACGGCATTAAAGAGAATGGCCCTGTTTTAATCAAATTTTATTTTTTCCGACCCTTTTTTCTTCAAATGTTATTTTTTTCGAGGATTGTTTTCAGTTGAAACGTTTTTTTTTTCTATATTAGTAAAACCATGTATTATGTCCATTGCTCTTCAAACATGTATTTCTTACATATTATAGGCTATACATTCAGTTTTTCAACTTTAAACAGCGCTTGACTATTTTTTTTTTTTAAATCGTTTAAGTAAGATTAGTGTTTTTTAATTGTTGATTGAATATAACATATTCTACAGTAAGGAGGAGTTTTTTTTTAAAACATCATACATATCGTTTCCAAAGATAATGTCAGTTATTGACCATTCTGTATTTATATCCTTACATTAGTTATAGAAGAAATGTGCAAGTGCTTGGCCACAATTATTTGCTATATTACATTGAAATACATAGAAGAGATGTTTTCTTTATTGCAAAGTGCACACATGTCTGTATTAGAAATATGCTTTGTGTTTAGTTAATAGTTTGTCCCCTAATTCTGATTTATTTGAAATTGAAACCATGTGTATATTCTTTCTCGATTTGAATGGTAGATGAAGTAATTTGACCAGTATCTATTTTGGGTAATATGTAAATCATTTATCAATTTTCTTGTTAACACTGTTTTTTGAAGCGGTATTGTAAGATTTGGACAAATGTTAAGAAATGTGGATTTAGATAACATCTGTCTGATGCCTCTATTCTATTTGTTTTGAATTAAACGCAAACATTTTGTAGCTAATAAAAAACGTTCTAGAATGTCTAGATATTTCTAGAAATATGATCAGCACCAAAACAAGATAAATTTAAAATACATGCATATAATTATAAAAACATATATTCAGAGACTTGTATTGTCTGAAATAATAGCCTGATTCAAGTTAGTTTGAGTGAAATGAGGTATTACGTCTAAATCCAACATTCGAATACCACCTTGGGAGGAATTAAGACAGATACGAGTTATTTTGAACTTATCATTTTCCACGCCATGAAAAGTTAAAGAAAAGTGTCTAATTCTCGGATGTTGCCTGGCTTTCTATTTGGATAAGATGGTTTATTTTTGACATATATAAGCTCTCTATTTTTCTGTAATTGTTCAGTTGTTTTGCCAGTCTTCCTTTAGACCACTTTAGTAATAGTTTTGTGTAATATTGTATCGAGCTCAACAAAAAGTTAATACTCATATTTTAAATTCATTTTCCAATGATAGCTCATAATCTTTACATAGTTTAGTATTACTAATATGTTTTCACTGAACCTATCCATTTGATAGACACTGGGGGTTTAAACCAGATTCTAGATTGTTTCAGACGTCACTCGTACCCTGTGTCATCACAATTAATCGTGACTGTTTACATTAGGACATTCCACTAACAAACTTGGCGAATTTACTACCCACTATCATTAAAGCAAAACATTGATAATGCAAATATCGATATATAAAATGCATAGACAGCCACAACGTAAGTACTCAATGACTTGGAAGAAGCTTGATCAACAAGAGAATGAATAGTTCAGGTCACAGTAAGACAAGATTTAAGACAAACAATAAACGTTATCTACCTTTCTAGGATGTGTCATCAAAGAGGAACGGGCAGTGCTGAATAAAAAACTGTTCATTTCGTATTAACAGAAAAATACTTCAGCTCTTCTCCTTATAAAAAATGAAGCCACCTCTATCAAAGAAAATAACCATGAGAGTTTAAACAATATATTTCAACAAAAAATTCTGAGTGGTCTGAACCTCAAGTAGAGTATTGCTAATATAAGCAATGATTTCGTTTGAGGGGATTTCGGGTACATGAACGCATGTACATTCGTAAGTAAAGATGAAGATATAAAACAGAAACACAACTTGTAAGGAAATAACTTGTTTCTTTTTTGTTTAAACTATCACTACATATTCGGCGAAAACATTGATTCAAGCGAAAATGCAAAACATCAGTTAAACACCAGTTAAATATATTTGTTTAATATACGTTTTATATTTTGCCTTGTCTTTTTATTGTATTTATAATCGAAATTATAATGTTCTGTTTTATTGTATTTTTGTCGTAAATGTTTAGGTGATGGTGATACTAACAGAACACTACTACTTATGCGTGTCTGCCTTGGAGAGTTGTTTATACTGGAAGATCACACAAATGCATCCCAGCTCAACTCGCCCCCTTGCCGACGATGTTACGGACACGAATGCCAGAAACATAAATACAGATTTGATTCCGTGGTCGCCGATATACCAGGGAACAGATTCAGATTCAGAGAATTCATGGTTTACCGGGATCACAGATCATATCCAGAATATATCATCACATATGACCGTGTGGCAAGACAATACATGTATTGAGACGATATCGCTAATGAACTAAAATTTAAGTTGTTTACGACAACGACATACCACATCTGAACTAGTTTATGTACACTGCTCAAAAATATTAACGGATTGCCTCCATATGGTTACGTGTTAAATGCACCATGTTGAAGGCCCGGTTTTTCCTAAATGACTTTCTGTACAAACCCGGTTTTTATGCCAAATGTTTGTCCATGACACTTCACATGATCGGAAGGACTGTAATTCTGATTTGCAACAAAAGTGTAATGTCTTGATATTATTAGGCATTTGGCATAAAAACCGTGTTTGTACAGAAAGGCATTTAGGAAAAGCCGGGCCGTCAAAATGGTGCATTTAACACGTTACCATATGGAAAATCGACAAGCAATCCGTTAATATGTTTGAGCAGTGTACAAACATTTGGCTCATTAAACTGTGACTTGATTCGAGCCGGGTTTGGTGATGTGTTATTTGGTTTATAGAAAAAACAGAACGTTATATGGAAGTGTTTCCAGTCTATCAAATTCTGTTTGTTTCATAGTTGTCTTATAATATGCTTTATTTGATTAAGACTTCCTTAACTTTATATCAAAGATCAATAATTAATTTAAAATACCGAATGTTTGTATAATGAAGACAAAAAAGACACAACGTCCACGAGTTGGTTATATTTCTTGAGTTACTTAGGCAATACTTGTCTGTGTCATGTGGTGGCAGAACGGTAGGTTTATATTAAATAAGCACTATAGACCTTGCCCGACGAAAAAGATTGTTAATAACGGCCTAAAGTACGGTATAGACGTGACCAAATTATGTGTATGAGATAGCGGAGTGTATAAAGTTAAGTTTCACTAATGAATTGTGTTGTTTCAATATAATGTTACGCAATACAAGGTTACGTCAGGTTTTACGTTATACGGTATGGCAAAAAAACAAAAAAGTAATAGTTTAATTATAGTGGCATAAGCCGCTACAAGAAGACATAATACGTTTTTCGCCTTATATTACCCCCCACTCACTCCACCCCCTCACACACACATACTCCCAACAATACAACAATAAATAAAAAAATATAAAAAGATCGGACAGGGAAAGTAGCATTCAAGGAGGACAGTCAACCACAAAACACAGAAACAAACACGCAAACAGAAAAATAAGAAGGCAAAAGTAATAATAAATGCAAACGACATCACAAACACAAAAGGGTTGACAATAGGGCTACTACCTTGGAACGGTTAGTGGCAAAGTAGGCCACTGGGGGTTTAAACCAGGTTCTAGGGTACACATAACCTCACACTTACCCTACTGTCATCCCATTAAAACAGGACAGTGTAAATAAAGAAATCCCCGCCATGATCTAATCTCTAACCAACAAGGCAGCATCAATAGTCAATATAAGTAAAACACAAATATGCTCGTGTAAATATAATACAAAAAAACAATAGCCTAGAAAGCCACAATGAAGGTACTCAATGACTTGGCAGAAGCCAGAGCAACAAGAGAATAAACCATTAAGGGCACGACAAGAAAGATCAAAGACAAACATCAAACGCCACCGTCCCAATGGGCTTTAGGTAGGCGTTATCATAGGGTCCACAGCCTGTCCGGTCATCGTACAATTAAAGAGGAAAGCATAGTGACGAACTGTAAAAGGGTCCACCACCAAGCATGCAGTACGTTGCAAAATTATAGGGTCATAACCTCTTTTGATAAACTTTTTAACAAGTTTAACAAAGATAGTATGAAAGTGATCATGACAATGAATCTTACGAAGTTTATAAATCACATCACCATAAAGTCAGGTTGTGATAGTCCTTGTCGTAGAAGAGTCCTTAAATTACGTTTATATTTGGAAAGAAGATCAGGGTTACGATAATAAAATTGTGCAAAGGTTTTACGAAGTTTATGGTAACTGTAACCCTGATTGAGTAGCTTTTTAGTTATACAAAGATTACGACTATTAAAGTCCTCAACTCGAGTATAAGCTCTTGAAAAACGAATAAGTTGAGACACATACACCCCATAATAAGTTGCTCGGGGAACATCCCCATCCAAGTGGGGATAATTAACAATGTCAAAATTAAAATCATAAAGTCTGCTACTTTTCTCTCTTGTATGTGTTTTATGCTTCCAACGCATATTTTCGGATATATTCATTTTATTCGGTAATATAGATTTGAAATCAGAATCTAATAATTGTTAAAGGTAAATTATTCTAGATTTTAATTAAACTATGCAGCATTACGTACATATCCTTAAAGCTATCTGTATTTAAAATCGTTTTATTCTTTGCAGGCGTGTCTTTAGTTGTAACTTCATGTTCACCAGCTCATGGCGAAATCGGGTATTTAAGCGATCAAATTTAACACAGGACATCATTTACTTTATAGACATCGAACGGTACACATCGTATCTGTACACACAAATCATTATGATTTACAAGGAAAATAATGTTTGCCTCTTTCATGACTCGAACACACAACGGTTTAGTTTACAGTCCAACGTGCTTACCACTGAGTCATGGTGATTACTTGAGAACATTGTATATCTAGTAACATATAGTATGAAGCAAAATAACAAAAATATTTGAACGGCCCTCAAAATGTATCAGTATATACTCTAACTTCTCGAACATGTAAATAACCATGCGTGGTGTGATAATGTTTATTATCAATTTAACTAAGATTCCGCCTAAAAACTTTAATCTTGATTTTTTTATTTAGCGGGTGATATGTGGTCATGGTCATTACGTAATGAGTATGTAGTGTTAGAAATGCTACTACATACCAACAAGAGTCCTTGGTGCAGTGAAACAACCTTCATGTTGCTAATAAAATTGCAAGGTCCAGGGTTTAACTCCCATTCCGACCAACTCTTTTTTTATGAAATATATTCGGAAGCCGTATATTATCGATGTTACCTGTACGAAGGCTAGATAAAGTGTGATATGTTACTCATTGATTTCTGACTTATATACAGACTTTTTGGCCGTTCGTCGAATGCTTCACCCGTGACGTATTCATATTCATGAGTTAGTATCATTTTAAGTATAGAGTCCGTAGCATTCAGGAGCAGGTCGAACAACAGTGACTAGGATAAATTGAACAAAACACAGAAAGTGTTGTCAATAGGGGTACCGTCTTGACCGCTGGAGTTATTCATGTATAGTTTATGTTACGAACAGGAGACACATTATTCTATAGAA
The DNA here is from genome assembly GCA_037043455.1 of Cyrtodaria siliqua. NCBI lineage: Eukaryota > Metazoa > Mollusca > Bivalvia > Adapedonta > Hiatellidae > Cyrtodaria > Cyrtodaria siliqua. The sequence goes on from JAWPHD010012341.1 coordinate 9,181, forward strand.
ACCACAGGACGAACGAAATAGCACAGTAGACCCGCACAGTACCACAAATTAATTTATTTTATAAAAAGACATGCGACACAGTATAATTGAATATACCAAATTAATGCAATAATTATTTTGCATTTAATACGTAGATTAATGATTTGAATAGATAGTATGAATAATATGTATCACATATAAGGTACAATGATTAAACAATACAAGAATATCTTTATTCATTCATAACGGCATTGTACAATACATGAGGTTACACTAATAATGGACATGACGCTTGCGATACAAGCTCAATATCATAATGACGATATACGTAAAAAATATGCAAATATTTAATTCAAAGATGCACTGGATGATAATGCCAACTCATTGAATATTCTGTCCCGCTAAGTTGTAATTGAGATAACTTACAATTGCCTGTCGGAAGTACATTCCGGTAATACTAACACGATGCATGCAACAGAGGGCGCCTTGTGTCAAAACAGAAAGGACAAATAATGCTTCTCTTGCTGGCATGGTTTCCAAACAATTTTAAGTAATGCTTGATACAGTTAACATGACGCCAGTATTTAGATAGTTTCGCCCTATTGTTGATGTCAGAGTATATTGACAAGAGGTTTGATTATAATACAGTCGCACATGCTTTTGTTTGTCGGAGGTAACGTATTTGTTTGATTGGCTGAAATAGATAAATGATTGACAACTGGCGTCATGTTAATTGATTCAACAAGCTTCGATGAAATCAACTGTTTCATCAGTATTACTATTGCGAACTATAGCCATTCACGACACGATACGGATATAAAATATGCTGCATAGTGACCATACAAGGTCATCATATTTAATATATAGTTAACATATTTAAAACGAAAAAGATTAATCAAACAGTTTGAAAGCATATATAACAATATTGAATATGTACCTAGAAATATTACGTGGAACACGTTGCTTTTGTACATGACGACTTGCAAGCTTCTCTTCCGCCGCCAAAACGACTCTTCTCAAATTATATGTCTCCAAACAATTTCAATAAATTATAGTATTGCATTAAATTGACTCTTAAACACTAGTTGAAATTTTATACTATAGGCAGTTTGTAATGTTAAAAATGACACTGCTAATCTGTCGATCAAACTATATAATTATTATTTTATACACAACATCTTTTCCATATTTTCTTGCTTTCTGACAATTATTCCATTAAATATGCAATTAATCGAACGATTAGCATTTCGATATTTAAATCACATTATATGTACTAATAATATTCAACTTATATATAAGGCGTAATGGTGTAAATGAGATATACGAGGGGCAGTTAGAACGTTTTGAGACTGATTCTATAACTCTATAATTTGCGCTCACAATAAAACAAAACAAAAATGGTTTGCAAAAGATATATTTTTGACAACCTGTGAACATTTCATTCAGTTATTTACAGAATTAACAAAATAGAAAAATAGTTTTTAGTCTCGGAAATATGTCGAAAGCCATGGGGCAATGTCGGGAGAATACGGAGCGTGGTAAGACTCTGGAGGCCGAGCAAATCTATGGTCATCAGGGTGTCATGAAAATGGTGCGAAGGAGCATTATCCTGGTGAAACAACAAATCTTCTATATTCATTCCCTGTTGCTTCTTTCTTATAGCATGAACAAGATATTTGCCTATAAACTGAAATTGAAGACCATTTTATTTCAACATGGGTATAATAGTGATGCTGTTATTTGGTATAAATTATATCACTAAGCTAATCAAAGGTAAACAAATGTTATGTGTGTTACTAGTTAATTAAGAACGAAAACTAACAGACTCAATAAAACCAAGTCTGCTGCTTTATTCTCTGAATTGTGTTTGTTGCTCTCAAAGGATCACCTTTATCAGTATTTATTACCTTTTGATAATAAGCTGCATTCACATTCAGTGGTTTGACATGTTGGAGGAGCAGGCCCTGTGAGAAAAATATAAACACGACCTTCGTCGAGGACTTACCAAATCGAGCCTACTTAGGAGGAAGTGACGCGGATGTTTTTCAAAATCATGGAGTCCTTTTAGGACTCGGAGTCATAGAAATGGAACCATGTTTCGTCCAAGGTAATAATCGTATTCACCAAACAGTTCCTTTCTAATTCCCATCGATTTTATCTCTTTATCGTGTTCACTGAGAAGCCTTGGGATCCAACGAACTTTACTCATGTTTAAGTCGGAGCTGATGATGGTATGGGTAGTTCCATGACTTATTTCGACTTCGTTTCCGAGACACCCTTACTTCGGTCCGTCGCAAGGGAATCTCTCTCACATGTTCGTCACAATCGATCCATGTTTTGGACTTCTTGTGCGCATATCATCATCTGCCGATTCGTGATCTCACGTAAATAGCCGGTGCCATCTAAATACTAATACCCTTGAACACTTATTGGGTTGCTTACCGTTTGATATCATCTTTCAAGTGTCCATAGGCGTCATACCAGTCTTCGCAAATACTTTTATAACAGTCGTCCGGTACTTCGTCTGTTGCGACGACATTTTTTTTGCTTCAACGAACAAATTGTACTTGTACTTTAAAGGTGCAATGCGACTTCAATAGTTGTCAAATTACGTCATGCTTTTGTCTGTGCTTTTGTCTGACGTTGACTTGACATCAGCCCAATTTTCACGAGTATTTTACCCAATTATGAAAACAATAAACAACTATTGAACATGAAACATACCCAACGTTTTACAATTTCCAAAGTGTTTCGTGATACCGAACGTGGGTTTGTTCAATGGTTTGCCCTCAATGCTTTCTTCTCTTGTTGCTCTGGCTTCTGCCAAGTCACTGAGTACCTTCTTTGTGGCTTTCTAGGCTATTGTCTTTTTGTATTTATATACATGATATATACACGAGAATCTTTGTGTTTTACTTATATTGCCTATTAATGCTGCCTTGTTGGTAAGAGAATAGATCATGGCGGGGATTTCTTTATTTACACTGTCCCGTTTTATTGGGATGACAGTAGGGGAAGTGTGAGGTTTGGTGCACCCTAGAACCTGGTTTAAATCCCTAGCGGCCTTTTTACCACTGACCGTTCCAAGGCGGTAGCCCTATTGTCAACCTTTTTGTGTTTGTGTAGTCTTATTTCGCCTTTTATTCATCTTTAAAGTTGTTCCTTGTTTCTGTGTGTGTTTGTGGTTGACTGTCGTTCTTGAATGCTGCTTTTCCTGTTCGATTTTTATACCTATATTTGCTATAGCAACGTTTTTACGATGCCTGGGACACCATATATAATGACTCTCTAAGGAAACATTCAAAAGAGAATGAACAATCATTCAGAGAAAACTTAAAGCGATATGATGTAAACTATTCTGTTTATGAAGGCAGTCTCAGAACTGCCCCTCGTACCACTGACATGGGTTCTGTTTTTTGATTTACATTATAAGCTGTCCCGCGTGGTTCCAGGGCCCCATTTGGTTCGGGGGCAAATAATAGGGCCACTGCAGATCCCGTTGGAGGGTAGGCAGAGGTGTAGGACCTCCCCAAATTCATGTTCATTTGTCATTTTTTGTTCATGCTCATTAAAGGTCTTCATCATGACTCCTGCATTGTTTCAGGTGCCATCTCGCTCACATCACTAGAGCAGTGGCAGAAAAACAATAAAGTGGCTCCAGCGTAAATGGAGTGTCTAGAATAGAATTTGCAGCAACTCTGCAGTTCTGCAGGTGAGAAGTTCTAGACCCATTCTCCATATTTTATCTCGATGTACATGAAGGATGAGCCTGGAATGTTCATTCCTGTTAGGCGCCATATAACCTTCCATGTGTTGGTGCGCCTTAAAACCCCAATTCAATACATTTTAAGTTTTGTTCACAAGAATATAACACAGTTATAAGATGTGTGCAAAACTAGTTGGTTATAGTTTCAAATAAAATACAGGTTATAAAACTATAATCACACGACCACGCGTCCGAAACAAAACAACTACTGAACACTCCTTTTACGAGACAGGAATAAGGTTTTGTAAACTAGCTCTTTCATAAGATTGAGCAAAATGGTCCTATAAAAATCGTAACACCCAACACGCAGTTGCAACGTAGGTCCATCTAGACGTGTTTCTTTGAACTGAATTAAATCAATTTAACAATTTCTGTATTGTAACTCTTTCTGGTCTGTCCATGAATGCTCTAAATATTTCCCCTTTAAATAAACAAATGGTGCCCGATTTCTTTTTTTTTTATACATTTTCCTTTTGAGATTTGTTTTCCAGCTTTCACTATTTTTAAAGAGTCTTTTAAAGCTATACGTTTCATCCTTCAAAGTAAATGTGCAGTTGTTTTGCCATGTGACCTTATACATGGTTCGTAAACAGTACCTGTAAATTACACAATTGGAATTATACACACAAAAAAATCCTGTCAGTGTAGAAATGTATTCTAGACATCAACACGTTTTAATTACGTTTCACTAACAAGTAATCGTCATGCCTCAGTAGAGATGGATGACCATGTAATCTCCATGACGGTAACGTACATAATTCATTAATATTATTTTGAAAGAAAAAATGATCGGTATCAAATCGGTTATATGGTTATTTGTTCTTTCAAAATAAATAAAATTTCAATACAAGGAGTAACTAAACTATACTTTCACCAATGCAATTACAATCACTTTAAAATAAAATGAGTAATATTATGATTTTGTTACATGAATTTACATTTTGTATTTTGAAATATGTTTTACATTTATTAATCAAACATACTATAATGATATGTTACAACAGAGTTATGGCACTTGCTTACAGAAACATGCTTTATTCTTGCTTGTTAACAATCTAGCATATTCATTTGTTCCATTGATCTCTATGAAACTGTGTCTTAAATATGAACGTGACAATATTTGGATAATATATATTACACAGTACGACTAGATGATCAGTTGGAATTTCAGTTTTAAATGAGTTGATATTTTTCCTTTATATCAAATTAGATAGTTGACAAAACATTTTAAATGCTATTAATAGTTAGTTCATTTCCTTTCATTTAACGAAATGGTTAACAATACAATTGTTTATTAGTAATACTGGAAGAGTTTTCTGAAATGACAAGAAGCACTCAAAATGGCACCATTGTTAACATAAATGTGCAACAGGTCGGTAACGTAATGTATACATACAAAGTCTTTTGTCTGCAATAAGCAGTCACCATGCAAAAAAATCATCTATTTTCTGTCTTTAAATTTAATCGACAATGTTATTCACTGCAGTTGCCAGTTTGCCATCATTATTTGTTTTCTCAATGTCTGGTGTGTAACAAAGAATGTCGACTAACACGGTAGTAAAAAGATCTAAAAAGGAAATAACCAAAAACCAAACTGAACTTGGTGAAGCTTCACTCTCATTTTGCCAAATACATAGCCATAGTCCGGAAATTTTTTATAACAAATATGTTGAAGCTTTTAAAGAGCTGGAGAATATGAACATAGTTTAAAAATATATCTATGAGCATGAGTTATTTGTATTGGATATAGCCTTTTTCAATTATAGTCTACGGTTTATTTAAAAAAGTGAAACTTAGGTAGTTACTTCTCTCATTGTAAGTATTTAAAAACGCGTATTGACCGAAGATATGAAGATTATGGAATGTTGATAAAATCAAATGAAATAAAAATAATGTTTCTGCTATCGAGTTAATTCATATAAGACAATTCAATATTATCATTACTCTGTATACAATTAACAATATTGCGGTAATTATTATTAATACAGGTATCGCAAAAATGACCGACGGATATAAAACTAACAACGCCGACCAATCATCCTACCAATCACCATCCACTCGAATACTGCGTCGTATGAATAATGCAATGCATGCCGCTACTTCTGCAATAGAAATGGAGTAAATTATAGTAAAAGTAATACTTGATCAACAGATTTAATCGAAGTACTAATTATAATACTTGATTAATACTTCAAGATTGCCGTGTGCCTTAAACACAGGATTTTTTCGTCAGTTTTAAAACTTATTGAAATATTGCTAACTAAATGTCCACGTTTGTACAAGAATCTACTAAGAACAGGTAAGAGGAAATAAGCTTTCTTTTTTCTTATTTACTTTCTAAAAATGTCCATGTTTGTCCTGCAATCTACTAAGAACAGGTAAGAGGAAATGAGCTTTCTTTTTTCTTATTTATACTTTCTAAGGAAACCCACATCTCTCTCTCTCTCTCTCTCTCTCAAAAAACAATTTTAGATTGACCAAAGTTAATAGATTATACTGTACCTTGTACGTAAAAATATCTAAACTATTCAGTGACCCGACCGAGGATATACCTTATCATAACGTCTACCTAAATCCTTGAAGTGATGGTAACGTTCAATGTTTGTCTTCAATCTTGTTTGTTCTCTTGTCCTAAATGGTTTGTTCTCTTGTCCTAAATGGTTTGTTCTCTTGTCCTACATGGTTTGTTCTCTTGTTGCTCTGGCTTCTGCCAAGTCAATGAGTGTTTTCTTTGTGATTTCCTACGTTTTTGCGTTTTATATTCATATATACGTGATCATCGTTGCGTTATACTTATAGTGCCTCTTATTACTGCCTATTTGAAAGAGGATATAACTTTGCAGGAATTTTTTTATTAACCATTTTCCGTTTAGTTGGGCTTACAATAGAGTCTTATAAGAGTAAGGTTTGGTGCCCCCTAGAGCCTTGTTTAAACCCTCATCGGACATTTTGCCACTGACCGTACAAAAGCTACCCCTATTACCAACCCTTTTATTTTAGTGGTTTCGCATTCTTTGCTTCCAATTTTACTGGTAGTTTTTGTTTGTTTTTATTTGCTTGTTTTTGGTTGCCTGTGTTTTGTGAACGCTACGGTTCCGACTTTTATTCCGACTTTAAGTATTGCGTGGTATAAATAGATATGGAAAACTAAGGAGAAAAATGGACAAGAGTACTCAAAACCAAAGCATATAAAATATGACAGGACAATTTTTTTACAGTATGTGATTTAAAATGAAGGAACAATGTAACGTAGATTTCTGGTATAGTAAACTATGATTACAGACCATTTTTAATTTGTCTTAAGAATAACGTATGCGTTTTAAAATCAAAGAGTTTAGAGTTAAATATTGTTGTATTAAAAATGTATTATGTTTGTCAATAAAGGAAATTATATTTCAAATTATCTCTTCAAAAGTTGGCCTCCTTGTATATTGTATTGCACATCTGGTGGCCTTAATATATCTATCCATGCCAGGAATAGTTGTGTGGCTTTGGGATCATCGAATATAACCTATGTGACGTCGGGTAGCATACTGATTAAGGTTGCGGTATCCTAAATAAAGCATGGGCTAGGCCACGCCATTTTCCAGGAGTGACCTGAGCCAGAAGTGAAAGGTCCCAAAACTTAAAACATGCCAGATAAATGTTTCAAAATACATTTTCAGAATTGTTAATTAATTAAAAAATAACATTTATTTAAACGAGAGTATTTATTTTTACCAAATGTATTTTTTAAACATGAAATTGTGAGATTAACCCCCACTCAAAAATAGGTAAAACTGTACTTCAGTTATGCATGTAAACAAATATGGCGGCCCTCATGGAAAGTTCTGTAGGGGAAACATGATGAATTTAACTTTTAGCACATTGGACTTGGACTTATCTTGAAAATAAGACACATCTTTTGAAATTTGTATGTTTATTTTATTTTTTATCTTTAGAAAAGCTTGCATTGTAGCCTATGGTAATCAATTAGTGTACTACCGCAACCTAAAGACGTTGCGTGTGCGGTGTTTCGTTTTACATTGCCTTTCATGAACACTTTCAATAACTCAAATCTGCTTTTTTCGTTTTAGTTTGTGCTTCTTCCTTCCGAATGATTTATATTCAGCATTACTTTATGCTACTATTTTAGATGCTGTGAAGTACTTTTGACAACCCTTGTTTACAGAATTGGTAACATCTTATTGCGGTACTTCTTATGATATGTCTAGTTTATGCGTTGTAAAACTGTGTGTTACGCCTGGAGGGGATTAATCAAGTGATGAGTATGGTTGAGTTTGCCTGTCATATTAATATAATTGATTTTAAAAATACTAAGCATATGTATGAAATGAAACGGATTTTTTCAAATTATTTCTTAGTATTGTAAAAATGCACAAGCATCAATAGAAAGTGTTTAGTTGGGGTGAATCAAAATACATAGCAAAGTACTATAGTTATATTAAATATGGTAATATGTGTCAGTTATGTATGCAATAATATCAGCTCTGACGGGTTTAAGTGAAAATATTTTGGATTAAATGCATACGTACTTCTCTGAGAAAACCAAGGAAATTGACAAGTTATGACAACATTGAAATCGGAAAACGCCAATTAATTTAATTTGTATGGTCTTTATTCTCATCGCAGTTAATTGTTCGTGTCTGTTTTGAGATACTTATTGACGCAGAGCTGAATAAAAATACAAGTTTGTGTGTTCTAATTAAGATTCCATAAAGAAGGCTGGCTAGATTTTATCATCTATAATAACTATAACTAGAGCTGTCAGAGATCAGCGCAGCTCGTCTCTTCGCCATGTCAAAGAAAGCACCTGACATATCTTCTACAGTCATATAGGCCATTTTTAAGTACTATTATATATATATAAATGATTAGGGTATGGTCAAATTAAATTTTTGACTTGAGGCATATTTTGGGCATGAGCAATGTCAACCATATATAACATGATATTAATTAAACATTATTGATGTACCTGTCAGAAGCAATATTTATACGAAAGAAATTGTGCCCTTTATATTCGAAACGTTTGGTTCAATTTTACTTAAAGTTTTTTTACTCAAAGTCTTTTTTTTAAACGTAAAATGTAATAGTCCATTTATTCATCCAGAGCAATCGAGACATATAACATTAACTATGTTATCACATCTTCTACATTTGAAAGAAGCATGTAACATAAATATATAAATATATTAATTTTTGCTGACCCTACCTCACTTCCTACTTGGAAAAATAATATTTTTGACATCATAGATACCCGTATTACCTTCTATACGGCTACCCCTCCCTAATTTACTTCCCCATAGACCTAGGTTTTCAATTCGTAATTTATAATCGGGAATCCAGGAATTTCATAATAAGTTTGTTTTAGCTCCTGCTGATAAAGCAGCTAATAATATAATTATTGTTTGACGCCATTAGGTCAATGTTTTATCTCAGGAACTCGGGAGTATACTCCAGTGCAATCTACTGAAGATAATGTCGTTTCGACGCATATCACTCAGTGCAAGATTTTCAAGTCTGTAATAGACGAAAAGCAAAACAGACTCCACCAATGTACTGGATTCCCAAATTACGCAAACAACAAAAAAAAAAACCGTTTTATTTCCAATTCTAGTTCTTGCACCACTACTTTTAACATCTTGTCTTATTGCTGTTAGAGATCACGTTGAACAATATTGTGGTAAATCTTATGAAAACTCTGGGATTCATTTATTTTGATCTATTAAAAATTCAGGCGAACGTTCTTGATAAAATTTGCAATAAACATCAAGCTTCATCTATAAGTACTTATGTTTTTTTTACATTATATACAACTTTACCACACAACCTTATCAAAGACAATTGTATTGCTCTCACTCAAAAAACGTTTGCTAGAGAAAATACTACATTTTTGGCCTGAACAGTATTAAAGCGATTTTTACTAACAGCAGTTTGGACAATTACACTATGTGGACTTTCCATGAAGTTTGTGAATCACTTATTTTTCTATTAGATTATATATTGAACATTGACAACCCTTTCTTTTTTAATAATATTAATAATATATATCATAAAGAACTTCAACTTTGTGTATTATTGATTTTATGAATATTGAGTTCCCGGGACTAGAGGACGTGAGCGGTAGCTAGCATATTTCACTACCGCTCATGAACAGTCTCAATCAAACCGAGACTGCAATATTTCGTATGTGTCGTGCTCGGCCGTTTCCAAAGGTCCATTATCATACTCTTTTTTAACAAGAGAGATGATTTTAATTTTGATATTGTTAATTATCCCCATTTAGATGGGGATGTTCCCCTAGCAACTTCTTATAGGGTCTACGTGTCTCAACTTATTTGTTTTTCTAGAGCTTGTACTCGAGTTGAGGACTTTAATATTCGTAATATTTGTATAACTGAAAAGCTACTCCATCAGGGCTACCGGTACCATAAACTTTGTAAAACCTTTGCAAAATGTTATTATCGTAACCCTGATATGATCAAATATAAAAGTAATTTAAGAACTCTTCTGCGACAATGACTATCACAACCTGACTCATATGGTGACGCAATTTACAAACTTCGTAAGATCCTTGGTCATGATCACTTTCATACTATATTTTTAAATTTGTTAAAAGGTTTATCAAATGACACAATACGGCTATACATTGCTGCCAATAGTTTTAAGAAATTCCCTCCTACAACCTTCTTATAAGACTATTGAACAGATCGGTATGATTTATCTTATCAAATGCCCCTGAAAAGTCCACAAACAAACAATTAAACTGTTAAAATGTTTATCTAAAGAGGTTATGACCCTATCATTTTGCAACGCAATGCACGCTTGGTTCTGGACCCATTTACAGTTCGCTGTGAACCTATGATGACGCCTACCTAAAGCCCAAAAGGACGTTGACGTTTGATGTTTGTCTACAATCTTGTCTTGATGTGCCCTCAATCATTAATTTTATTCTCTTGTTGCTGTGGCTTCTGTCAAAAAAAGAGTATGATAATGGACCTTTGGAAACGGCCGAGCACGACACATACGAAATATTGCAGTCTCGGTTTGATTGAGACTGTTCATGAGTGGTAGTGAAATATGCTAGCTACCGCTCACGCCCTCTAGCCCCGGGTTGAGCAGAACTCAATATTCATAAAATCAACAGCACAAAATTTTAACCATCCCGAAGATGGCATGCATATGGCGGTGGACATGGAGTTAGCCTTCTTTAATGTATTCACCGTGTCGTACGGCGTATGGTCCCAGTAACTAATAAAATGAAATGCCCCGAAGAGGCAATGAGTACCTTCTTTGTAGCTTTCTAGGCTATTTCATTTTTATTTATATATACACGAGAATCTTTGTGTTTTACTTATATTGCCTATTAATGCTGCCTTGTTGGTTAGAGAATAGTTCATGGCGGGATTTTCTTTATTTACAATGTCCCGTTTTATTGGGATGACAGTAGGATAAGTGTGAGGTTTGGTGCACCCTAGAACCTAGTTTAAACCCACAGCGGCCTTTTTTGCCACTGACCGTTCCAAGACTGTAGCCCTATTGCCAACCCTTTTTGTGTTTTTGACATTGCCATTCATCTTTGTCGTTTTGCGTGTTTTTGGGTTTACTGTGTTCTGTGAAAGCTGCATTTCCTGTTCGACTTGTATACTTATTTTTTGTAAACTTGTTTCACAAGACTGAACAGCAGATATTTAAAATTATTCTATAAACTGAAGCTTCAAATATATTATTTTAACAATTTCGTAACTATTTCTTTTTTATACGATACCCACTTCAATCAATAAATGTTGCCTGTTTTCTTCGTTTTTTTATATAAATATTCCTTGTGGAAAAAATATTTTTAATCGCTCCCTTTTTTACAAGAGACATGAAAGTTCTTTTAAACTATTTTTTTTCAAGTTAATTTGAATTTTTTTGGTCTTGTGACCTTTTATATTTTTACAACCACTATCTCTATGCATGAACCCATTTCATTTACGTTTCATTACTAAGTAATTGCAATGCACTATTTTAAACAAATGACCATGCAATCTCCATAATGACAGCGCATACTAAAGGAGAAAAACGTAACTCGAGAATTTCCGCTATATATTGTACGCAAAATATGCTCTGTTCATCGAATGGTACATGGCTACATTAGATTAGATCTTTCCTTTCGGAAAAAATACTAAAACAAACATACCACACCAAATGTTATACCCTCAAAGCTTCATTATTGATAGAATACGCGTTTAGTCCCAGCAGGTGAGCAAACTTAGGCTGTAACAAATCGGAAATTTAATTTATATTAAATACATACCTTAATAAATCTCTTCAGCAATATTTTTAATATCTCGCTTGTTTGTAGATTGCAAAAGTTCAACAACTTTAAAGCTACACAGTCTCTATATCAATCGATTTATTCTTTGTGGGTGTGTCCTTATTTGTAACTTCATGTTCACCGAAATCGGGTATTCAAGCAGGCAAATATAGCGCAAGAACTCATTTACTGTATGGATATCGACCAGTGCACATCGTACCTATACACACACGTAACAGTAATTTTTACAGATTTTTTTTTTGCCTCTTTCGGGTCTTGAACACATGACCTTCTGATTTCAAGTCATGTGCTCTATCCACTGAATAATAATGCTACTTGAGAAAAGTATACTAACTACCATTTATTATGAGGCAAAATAACTTAACATATTTGAACGCAACTCAAGATGGGTCAATAAATATATAGACTAGTCCATCTTGTCGCACGTGTAAATTAACATTGCCTGGTGTTATACTGTATGATATCAATATGAAACTAATATTTCTCCTCAAAACAACCACATATTGACTTCTTATTTAGCGCTTGTTGAGTTTGTGCGTGCGCGCTAGTTATTTCGTAATGCATATTTATTGTTAAAAATGCTAGAATATACCAATAAATGGCCGTGGTCTAGTGGTTCAGCGTACTTCCTTCAAAACTTAAAATTGCAAGGCGGTGGTTCAGATCTCACTCCAGGCGACTATCTTTTTTGTATCACATATATACTGAAGCCCTATATTTATCGATGTTACCAGTAGGGAGGCTAAATAAAAATGCTTTTTTTTAGACTTTAATAGTTTATTATAGTGTCACATATAAAAGTTACAAACATATTCAAATATTACACAAACAAACTTTTATACCCGGCCGTTATAACGACTTATGAGACACTTGAAACACATACATTTCAAATCAATATTCTCATTATATCTACACTATGAATTTATATACATTATAAACATTCCATCATCAAATGTACAACTGAACAGTTCTGTCCAGTCAGAGCTAATATATAATACACCAACTGATTATATGCACTGTCTCTAGATAAATGAGTATTTACATGGAATATATATACTAGTATAATACTTACATTTAATATATATAATAGTATGTAAAACAATTACTTAAAATGTGTAAAACACTGATAGGGTACTAACTTAAAATATCTGGTAAAAAAATCTGAATAGTCTGATTAACCGTGACTGCACAAAAACATATGTATAAATGTTAAAATTATATATACTTATCTCTCTCTAAATGCATATTCATCCACGCATATATTCACACATATATGAGTAGTGCATTTAACAGATTATATATGTGTATTTAGTGTATTTATATATATAATGAGTAAACTATGATTCAGTTAAAATATTACTAGTTCGTAAAGGTAAAACTCACCTTTTATACATTTTAAGAAGTAGCTTTGCTAACTTGTACGGTAAAGAATCACAGTTCATCAGAAAAGTTAATTTTTCAATAGACGAACAATTTAAAAATATGTTATCTAACTGGCTTGCAGTATTAAAAAGATCATATCTCAGATCTGAGTAAAAATCACAGTCGACTGAAAAAAAGAGTTTCATCCTCTGCAGTTGACTTGGTCCAACATTTACAAAGTCGTTCACTAGCAGGTGAGCATATCTCACTGTTTCTATTGCTAAGGGCAGATTCTAAATTTAGCAAGAATGCGTTGATGGCCCCCACTTAGATTACATTTTACATAATATTCAGTTTTAAGTTCTGTCTTATACTTTCTATACGTTCTTAATTTATTACCATTTTGACAGTTTTTTCCATCACTTATTAGATTTCCAAACCATGCATTTTTATCTTCTTGGTTCAGGTGTTCACGTTTTCTATGTATACAGACTCTTGCATTTGGATTTATACATATCTTATATTCTGCAGAATATGTGCTTTGAATAATCTTTAGCATTCTACTTTCCCATGACCTTGATTTATTCAAAGACCATTTATGCACTCTACGTATTATTCTATGTTCTGGAATATTTTTTATGCTGCACCATAATCAAACCGTTTCAACTTTCTGTTTAGTGCTGCAAGACTCCCACCCTAGATCACCCCTGGCGGAGATATTTGAGCAGTGTTGTGTGACCCCCAGAAAATATCGTCTGATTTATTTAAAACAGTTTCTATTTCACTATATTTATTTTGACTCCATATACCAGAACAATAGAATAATACTGGCTCAATAGTGTATTCAATCATTTTTGTATAAACACTGAAAGTCATTCCACCAGCACATATAAATTTAGTATATATTGCACCAAGAGCTCTACTGGCTGACTTTGCTACTTCTTTAATGGCCAGTTTCATATCAAGATGATCATTGAACCAAAATCCAAGGTATTTATAATTACAGTCGAAAGCAATGTCTTTAGTTCCACATTTGAATTTAAAATACGATTTATTTACATGTTCGGATCTAAAACACAACACCTTGGTTTTTGTCTCGTTGATGCACAAACGCCATTTATTACACCATTCACTAACTTTATCTAACATTCTTTGCATATCAATTTCGTTCTCAGATAAAATTATAATATCGTCAGCATACAATAGGATAGCTAAATATAATTCACCAGACAGTGTTACCCTACACTTTAAATCATTTATGTCTTTGGCTAAATCATTCACATAAATAGAAAATAAAGTTGGCGAGAGAACACACCCTTATTTTACATCAAACCAATCAGTTTCATATTCATTTATTCTGACAGAGCATGAAACATCAACATATATCGAGTGTATAGCATTCAATATTTTACTAAAGATGTGAAATCTTATGCATTGATTTTTGCATTATATACCCACTTTTGGGGTGTTCGTCGATTTGAAACTACTTCACACATGACTCATTCATATTCATGAGTTATAACGAGTTAAAATAGGGACTGTTTAGTTTTAAACATGCTTTTCATCTTATAGTAGTATGGTTTGATGAATGATATTCGAATATCATCACATAATGAACATTCAACAATGAAATAAAACTCGTCTTCAACACAGTTATTCTAGTTTTGGTTAATTCAAGTAACACTGAAAACCGCATCATTATTAACATAAATAACCAACCGTCTGATAACGTATACATATTGCAAAGTCTTTTATCTGCAAACGTTTCTATGCTGCAGTTTTTTTCTTAATTTATATCTGTCTATTACAAATGGGGATTTAATTTAGTAAAATCTGTGACAAGAAATATGAATTTTAATTTTGATATTGTTAGTTGTAGCATGGTCATTGAGAATTCCCTTTGTAATAGCACAATCCCTTTGTAAATCGTTTAAGTGAAAATAACACCTGTCAGAATAAATGGTGTACTACAACTAACAGTTATTGGAAGTTAGAGTATGGTAGGGAGCTGAAATGGACATGCTACAAAACAAATAGAGTATGGTTTGATTTCGTTGGATAATTTAAACATCATGAGACCATACTCTATCTATTACTTATCCCCACTTAGACGAGGATGTTCACCGAGCAACCTTTTATGGGGTCTTTGTTTTTCAACGTATTTGATTATCTAGTTATTTGTATAACTAAGAAGCTACTCTCGCTGGGCCATCGTTAGAATAAATTTCGAAAAAAATTGCAAAAGCTTATTATCTTAACCATGTTAACCCTGACCTACTTTTAAAAAATAAAAGTAATTTAAGGTTCCTCTCAACTGCTCAAAATTAAAAAAAAGTAAATTTAGTTTTATATGTGATTTTGTTGGAGTTTGTGCATGTTTTGCATATCATTTTAAGCGTCATCGAACTAAAATGTTATTATTAATATTTTGTAAATATGTAACCGTAATTTGGGCATCATACGACGGAATCTCAAGTTACTTCAAAATGAGAAATAAATGAAAATTCATTATGAAAATAATTCTGTTTTGATATACTGAAGGCTGTGCCAAGCCGAAAATCCCATGCCAGATAATATAACGTTACGTATTTTGACCCGATAGTGAGCTCGTGTTGAACTGCATGTCGCCATTTTTTGCCCTAGACAGTGGTGATGCATATTAACCAAATACACGCGTTTAAGTGGTTTCTAGTAAAAGATGAACATGCAATATATCATCCTTGTTATATTTAACCATAACGTCAATACTGTTCTTTGATCGGACATGAGATGTCGCTTTATTTATAGATTCGCCGACGTTTGTTTACAATAATTTTCTGGCTTCACTCTGTTTTGACGAGATTGTATTCTTACGCCAGAAATAGTCTTCTCAAACGCATCGAGTAAGATGGGGAGTTTTTCTCAATTTGAGTAAAGTTTTCTATTTCCGTGTTTATTTAAGATCATACGCATCCTAATTTTCTATAAATATAACACAGTTACTACATCCTTTAATATTTTCACATTTAAGACGTGCACCTGCAACGTGGGACCTACTTTTTCGGTTATAATTTCCGGTGTATGTTATTCGTATGTTACTTGGCACTTCCGAAATCGCGAAAAATATGATGATATTGCAATTTTCTTCTGGATATGGACGATTTCTATACAGCATTTGACAAAGCAAGGTAGCTATATAATCGTTTCACCTAGCTGAAGTTGGTTGCTTATGCGATCGCCTCCCGATCATCATGAAACATTCATAAAACCGTAATCATATCCAGCTGTCAAACTTCCATAATATCCCGTGCAAGCATGCACGTGAAGATATAAAAATAGGCATACAAATAAGCTCAAATTGTAAATATATTTGAAAATATAGGTGTTTTAGTTTTATAAATTAAGGGTATTGTGACATTAAATTTTGAAAAAATTCAAATGGCACTGCCTGAGGTAGACATTGAAGTTGACTTCTACATAATTATTTTGTCCAAAGCCGTAAAAAAAAAATAACTTGAGATTCCGTCGTCTGATGCCCAAATTACTGTTACATTTTTACAAAATATTAATAATAATAATAAAAATTGCGCAAAAACATTATTATTTTCAAAATTTTGGTTCGAAGACGCTTAAAGGGAGTACATTAGGCTTTTCAAAGGGGTCTAGGGGTCCGACTTAAAATTGACAAATAATGATATCTTCTATTTTAAAGCGCCTGAACATAATGAATGATCCTAAAAATGACCCCTTAGTTACAAGGAAATTCATTCTGTACAGTAATACGTGCTATCCTAGGTTACGCACCAGGGTTAATTTCAGCATTGTATGCACGATTCCGTCCTAGCTATATGGTGTATTCGTAGTTTAAACCTTAACAATATGGTTCGAACATCATATTTTGATGGATATAAGTGTTTTATCATGAATTGGAACATTTTTATAATTTAAGATATTTCTAGAAAAATCCTGATGTACTCCCTTTAAAACGATATGCAAAACATGCACAAACTCCAATAAAATCACATATAAAACTAAATTTACTTTCTTTTTCATTTAGGGGGTTTAGAGGAACCTTAACAACTCTGTGACAAAGACTATCACATGTTGACTTCTATACTGATGTATTTACAAGCTTCGCAAGCTCCTTGGTCATAATCACTTTCATACAGTCTTTATTAAACTTGTAAATAACAATGACAATGAAAAATAACAACATTTTATTCAGTAATTTAGACCCCTATCCCATAGTACAAATATTACAAAAATGTTTTAGTAAAGCTGTTAAAGTAACAGTGAAATGAGTACATACATAGAAAATACACAATTTAACGTACATTATATATATGAGAATATGTCTGGTGTATTGCAATAGCTTTATCTTATGGTATACTATTGATAGTTTGAAAGAACAGTCGTCTTTTATTCAGTATTTCGTCTGCATATTTGCATTGCAACGACAGTTTATATGCGTATGTTGTTTTCATTTAATTATAGAATGTAATCAAACTCGTATTGACAAAATTCATACTAACACATACAAATGATTTCGTAAATCTTCATAAAATAAACATTGCATGATTACATGTTATTCGTCTTCTACTTCTCCTGACATACACAACATATACTTTCTCTCATGATAAGTGGTACTGGAATTTCTTTCTGTTTCAATATATAAATTATGTGCAGAACATCTCAGCCTAGGTAAAGCAGTTTTATGCTTTAGGTGTATATTTAAACTTAGATATCTTTTAAAAATCAATAGTGATTTAAAGTGTTGATAATGTGCTGCTTGAACAGTTTGGTAGGATTTAGCTTATCAAATGCCTTTGAAAAGTCCACAAACAAACAAACAATTAAACAGTTAAAAAAGTTTATCAAAAGTGATTTTGACGCTATCATTTTGCAACGCCCTGCATGTTTAGTGGTCGAACATTTTACAGTTCGCCACTATGCTTTCCTCCTTGATTATGTGATGACCAGACATTTTATAGACCCTATGGTGACATCTACCTAAACCCTGAAAGGAAGGTAGCGTTTGATTTTTGTATTAAATATTGTCTTAAATAGTGTCGTGAAGTGCCTTTAACTGTTTGTTCTCTTATTGCTCTTTCTTCTGCCAAATCATTGTTTACCTGTTTTGTGACTTTTTATATTGTCTATAAGTCCTGCCTTGTTTATTAGAGTATATAACCTGGCAGGGATATCTTTATAGGGTAAGAGTGAGGTTTTTATCTGGTTTAAACCGCCAACTTCATTTTTGCCACTGACCGTTCAAGTGTGATACCCCTATTGTCAACTATTTTATGTTTGTGATATCATATCTTGCATATTACACATCTTTGTAATCGTTGTTTGTTTCTGTGCGTGTTTTCGGTTGACTGTGGTCCTTAAATGCTACTTTTGCTGTTTGACTTGTATATCTCCTAGTGTTGTAGGTGACAAAAAAGAAATCAAAATGGAAAAAAACAAAAACTAAGGTGTTTTGAATGAAGATCAATCAAAGGAAGGACCACGCATCTTTCTTCAATTTTGTTTACACAATATTGCCATGACTACAGCTGCAAATAGTATGGAAACTATTATTAGTATAGGTAGCCCAAAAACAATCGACGGATATAAGAATATCGACGCCGACCAATCGTCCGACCAACCCCCGTCAACTCGAATGTTGCGCAGTATCAATAACGCAAAATATGCCATTACTTCTGAAATAAAAATAGTGTGCAATTAGCTGAAATGTACCCACTGCAATCTTGATATTATTTACTCACTGAGAAATAATGCAAATCATTATATATTATGTTTTGAAATGTTCAAAGTTAAGTGATCTTGAATACAACTGATTGTTGATAATATTGCACAAATAAATAATGTCACACTCGGTCGCAATTGTCAAATCAAATAATCGTCTAAATATACTAAACAGTCACAATAGTATACTATAGCTTATCTCACCTCACTTTAAATACTATGCTACTACAAGACATACTATAGGCAACTTGTACCAAAATCAGAGAACTGTTGTTGAAATTCCTTGCTTACAAAAGGCAATGACTTATGTAAAAGTGTACAGACGATTAAGAAGGAAGGTCAATGCTCACAAAAAGCTTTAGTGCGAGACATATACAACATTATTATTATTATTCAGCTAAACATATGATGCTTGCTGCAATGTTTAATACTTAAATAATACTTACGACCTGCAACAAATACAGAAAAAACATGTCTTGTGGATAGTTTTCCTGTGCAAAGACACAAACATTCATTTGCACAAAAATTTACAATTGACCCGTTTTTGAATTTGAAATCGGTCCTTCCTTTTCTTTTAATCTGCTTGTAACGCAAGTATAACGTTGCCGGTACCGTTATCATATTCAGAACGAAGCACGCTGAGCACAATCCTAACACGGTGCTATCCAAAACTGCAAATAGATTAACAAGAAGTAAAGAAATATCTACATTTTCCCTTTAAGTGTTTAATGGTGTGTCTTGTTTACACAGAGTGTAGTTTTCACTAGTAGTAGATATAAAAGCCGAACAGGAAATGAAGCATTCAAGGAGCACAGTCAACCACAAACACCCACAAAAACAAAATCAACTAAAAATGAATAAAAGGAAAAATATGATATCACAAGCATAAAATGATTGAAAATAGAGTTACAGCCTTGGAACGGTCAGCGGCAAAAACATCCACTGGGGTGGGAGTGGGTTGGGGGTGGTTGCCGGTTAAACCAAGTACTAGGGTGCACCAAACCTCACTAAGTTCACATTACATGGCAACAAATGACACAATATAAAAATCGATACAATGCTTAAACCTAGACCTGCAGGGGCGGGGAGGGGAAATGCGAAGGATATATCAAATCAGTATATATCAATTAAGGACAATAAATAACCCTTACTGGAAGGCAGTCGCAAACTATGATAATGGCATTGTCAAGGCTTAAATACAGTAATGATTTCTCTCAGTTGCCTTCCATTGTAATCTGATCATGTTTAAAACCCAATAGAAATCCTAAAACTGATATCGATACTGGGAAACTTACTGATTCATGAAGATAAATATGTCTGCTATTAAAAATCAAGACAAATGGGTGGTTAGTTACTTCTATTAAGAAAGTATTTTCAGTAAGTTTACAAAGATTGGACACATATCAACATTTTTCAGGCCCTCACTCATTCATACCCAGTCTACTTCCACTTTTAAAATTAATATCTAAAACTGTGAAAAGCATGATGAGATGCATTCAAGATATCAATTACATTACAGACCATAAATAACAGGAAACTGCACTAGGAAATAAAGTATTAAGGGAAAGAGAGATTAGCACTCGTTTATATAGACTGGTCCCCGGTCGTCCTTGACACTTCACGTTTTACTGTTCGTCGCCAAAGACATTCTTGAATAGTTACGATTGGGCACCAGTTTATCGTTTATATAGAACTCTTGTCGAATGCACCAGGCGAAAACATCCGGTTGACTTGGAGTAATTAGACCTCAGCCAAAACGGTGCCGACTTACACAAACATATGTCTAATATGTCTAATTAAAAAAGACATCATGTTTTTCAAGAGTCAACACGGAAACAATGTTCTATTTTAGGGCCCGTATTCGTAATATAATTGAAAAATGTGACGAAGTCGAAATCTAAGATGTTACATATTTTTAAATATCCATATTAACCTCTCAGGGCCACTAAAAAGTAAATACATTAATATGCATGTGAGAATTGTCTCGTTAAAATTAACTTGTAAGAATCAGCTTTTAGAGAAATAGCCTTATGATATACAAACATAGTGTCATGGTTAATGGTAATCATTTCACGAAGTTGTTAAGAAGTATTAAACGTGTAAAAAGTTTCAATACATCATTGATTGTGAACACGGTTATCCGTTATATTGTGCATTGATTGGGGACACTTGCATGAGACAAAAACTATTTGGTGTTTAAAGCTACAGACGCTATACTTAAATCGCAGGCCGCTTTTTAGGCGGGTCTTTATATGTAATTTCATGCACAAAATCGGGTATTTTAGCGATCCATTTTTAACGCAGGCTATAATTTACCTTACAGACATCGAGCAGTGCACATCGTAACATGGTAGCATGATCATTTATAGAAAAAGAATATGTTTCCCTCTCTAGTGATTCGAAAATATACGACCTTTTTATCAACAGTTAATCGTTCCAACCACAGATCTATACTAGGCAATATTCCTAAGTATCCAGCTAAGAATATGTCAATAATATTCTCATTGTTTTGTGTATTTGTTTGGAGATACTGCAAAATAACGAGTTTAAATCGTCTGCTCTGATCGCATGAACACATTTTAAATCTTTCAAATCGATGTATTTTCTTAGAAATAATCAGATAAATAATAACACCTATACAATTGGCTTTTAATGTTCAAAATTCTAAATAGGCCAAATAACATTATTTCGACATCATGTTTAC
This sequence comes from Cyrtodaria siliqua, assembly GCA_037043455.1. Taxonomy (NCBI): domain Eukaryota; kingdom Metazoa; phylum Mollusca; class Bivalvia; order Adapedonta; family Hiatellidae; genus Cyrtodaria; species Cyrtodaria siliqua. The sequence goes on from JAWPHD010012341.1 coordinate 31,042, forward strand.
TAGCTTTACCACTATAAATGCGTTTGCAAAAGAAACATAACAATTTTCATACAAGCATTTTAATATATATAATTCCTAATTACTCACGTTTTTATCTTAATTAATTTTCTTAGTTTAAATTTATTTTAGAATAGTTGTGTGATAAGTATTTTATTTCACCAATAGTTTGTAAAAATATTTTGGTTTTGATTATTGTTGCATCTTTAGAGAGTTATCCTCCTTTTATCATGTTTATACGAAAACATGAATTGTGCTTTGAAAACACAGAACATGAATCAGAGTCCGCTTAAAGATATACACTTCTTAAGATTAGTTTGACATATATAGGTAAATATATTAGATGACGATCTTCCTTTATACTAAAACGTACCTTGTGGTCGACAGCCATCAGATTCTGCACAAGAGTAAAACAGTCCTTCCGACGTACAGTTCCAATCGGTTAAGTTGTTGATTAATTTTCCATAAGATTCTCCACACGCCCAATATGGCGTAATAAATCCCAAAGTCTGTAAAGTATATGCACTTAAATGATAAACAGGAGCATTGTATTCGCCGAACTTTACTAGTATTGTTTAGATGAGAGATATATTCCATTGTTTGATTGATCAGCCTTTATTTTAGATTCACATGACAACGTACAACACTACATACACTGTCTATTCAAATCAAGTGCCACAAATAAACTCAGACAGACCGCAAACGGATTGCATGTACAAACGGAGTGCATGTACAAACGGATCTCAAAATGACCGATGTTCGATGAGCAGAACACAAACATGTTTTAGATAAAGTTTCGTTTAAAAGTCGCAAGGAACAGTAAAGTTATTGAGCGAAAATGAACGTTCTATTAATAGTCACACTGACCTTGCCATTTTACCAAATGACCCGAATAAGTCCGAGCTCCCTTCATGACCTCGCGGTGAAATTTTGTTAAAATTCGTCAACGAATGTTAAGTTATTTTTCTATGTGTATTAACAGTGACCTTTAAATAAATTACCGGAATAATCTCCGTTTCTCCTGTATTTCATATTTTGGTGAAGTTCTTGTTAAAATCCATCAAACAAACAACAACCCCCAACTGTATTCTCATAGGCCGCACCTTGTGGTGAAGATTTTGTTAATTTTAAAAAAATTATTCAGAGGAAGGTAAATATATTGAGTGGAAACTAATGTCTATATATAGTAACAGAGACCTAGAACTTTGTTTAAATGACCCAAATAGTAATTTCTCATTTATTTTCATAAACAGTACTTCATGGGAAGTATTCGTTAGGGAAAAGTAAAGTTATTAATCAGAAACTAATTTTCTATTGATGGTAACAGTGGCAATGACCTTTGACCAAATGACCCGAAAACAGTTTTCTTTTTATGAAACGCACCATATGGCAAAGTTTCGTTAAAATACCCTAAAGGGAAACTAAAGTTATTAAGCAAAACGTGGCCAACGGAAGGACTGACCGACTGACGTAAGCTCTGACGGAATGACATCCGGTCAGGATCGGAATGGCACTCCTGTACTTGCTAGATTTACCTGAAAGACGAAGGTCGTTATCATAGCTGCACACAAAAGTACTGTGAAACTTTCAGCACGACAACTCTTGCAAGACATCAGGACTGATTACGCATTGGTTAACTTCAGACTGTTTAGGCATGGGTTAGCTTCAGACAGCTATGGTTTGGCTTAACGTCCGACTACTGAGGTATGGGTTAACGTCATCCTGCTGAAGTATGGTTTACGGTAGTGGTTAACTTCACATGGCTTTCAAAGAAATCTTGCTTCGGACAGTTATTGCCTAAAAAAAGAAAAACAAAAGAGAAATTATATGTTAATTATTTATTCTCATTTTAAGGACAAGAATTTATTTGTTTTCTATATATTGGTGGCCGCTAGTGCATACAGTTTACACAAACTCATTAAGGTAGTAGCACATTATGGAATACTATAATTACTGAAACATGAGTTAAATTATATGATACTATATTTACAAAACAAACATATACTGAATATTGTTTGGGGCGTTTGTTTCAGGCAGAGGTGTTTTGGACTTTAAAGATAAAATTCAGCTAGTACCTAACTGAAACAATATTATTGAAACAGACATTTTAGAGGTAAATAAAAAATACCTTGTTCAGAAATAAAAAAAAACAGGAGTAAAAGTTGTTTTTGATAAGGCATTTTCAATGCACTATTCTGCTGCATCAGCATGATCAGCATTTTGAAAAAATATATTTTAACTCTACTGGCTGTTGATATTATTAAAAGCTCGGACGAGTTCGAAAACCAACCAGATCGAACCAGTAACACAGGAGTTATGGTCCTAGATTTGTTTAAATATGCAATATCCTATATTGGGAACTTGGGTCAAACTCATGGTTTCCGCTCAATACTTGTTGTTAGGAATAAGATTTTGCTTAGAAACGTGCCTTTTATGTAGCTTATATGGTAAGAAATGTTGGGATTGCACTTGGAGCCACTGAAGTCAAGGTCGTTGTTATTAAAAATAGAAAAAAGAAGGTTTCAGCTTAATTTCTTCTGTTTGGAGTGGGGTATTGTAATTAAACTTGCTGGGTAGGTAGCTTATGTGGAGCGGAAGGTTGGGATTGCAATCGGGGGTCACTGGCTTCAAAGTCATAGTCAATGTTACTCTAACATGCTTTTTGTTAGGAGTTAGGTATTGAAATGAAACTTGTACAGGAGTATAACCAAAATGTTCATCTTGTGGTGAATTTTTGTTTTGGTGATGCGTCTAACATCATGTGTGGAATTTCTGGTCGCTGTGACCTACGTTCCACAACATATGGGTCCCGTCCGGTCTCCGCTACGACATGCATCTCCCACTGTTAATGACATTAATTTAATATATTTTGGAATTGACATTGGTATGATCAAATACAAAATCTGGACCTGTATTAGAGGACTCAACAGGCCGTGACCTTCTAGTTTAAAATAGGTACTGATGGGAATTTTAGATGACAACCCTTGATATAAGAGCCATTTTAGCCAGTAGCGCGTCCACAGGCCATCTTGGATCTCTTGTCTATAATTTGTATCCAAAAATGATTTTAATCTATTGATAACATGTAAATTAAGACACGCTGAAAGTTCTATAGCAAAATATTAAGGATAAATGAAGATAAATGAGATTTCTTATTGTCCTGCTGTCCCAGCTACAAGGAATTTACATGGGAAAAAACCCTACTAAAAAATATTTTGGCTGTAAGATATTTATTCCTCGACTGATTTTCAAAATTAATGTAGTTTTATTTACCACTGAATATTCCAGTTCTATTGAAGTATAATGTATGTACATATTATTGAAATTGCTCATTGTAATGCTGAAACCCCTTTGACGAAACAAGCGCTCCGAACAAAAGTATAAATACAAAGGAATCTAATGACTTAATACTTTTCGCAAAGGTAGCTTATTAGAAAACTTTAACCTATACAATACTAAAATAAGTTATATATATATGCTTTGAAAGCAATAATGTCTATAAGATTGGGTCAACAATAATACATTTTTCCATAATCATTCGTGACCGCGATGGCCAAGTGGATAGCACCCTTGACTCTGAATACGGAGATTACAGGCATGGGCCTCACTGGCACCACTTCGGTATGTCCTTGGGTAAGACACTTCACTTAGCCCTCGTTAAGACGTAAGCCGGGAAGTTCTGTTAATCAGTGACCATCTTCAGAGCACGTAAAAGAATCATAGAAATGCATTCATCAATAAAAGTATAGTAAGATGCTCGGGCTCATTTGTATCCTCCCTCTCTATCTTGGAGGCTCGACCTAAGAGTATGAGACTGGACCTTTGGAAACGGCCGAACACGATAAATACGAAATATTGCAGTCTGGGTTTGAATGAGACTGTTCACGAACGCTAGTAAAATATGCTTGCTACCATTCACGCCCACTAGCCCCGGGTTTAGCAGAACTCAATATTCATGAAGTCAATAGTACAGAATTTTAACCATCCCGAAGATGGCATGCATATGGCGGTTGCATGCTAATCTTACAGTCATAATTCCATAATGTGTTGATGAGCCGTTATACGGTCAAGTAAGATAGTTAAATAATTGCAACGGAATGGTGAAATTTAGTTTTGTTCGCTGTAGCAATATTATTAGACGCAATTCAGGCTTTGCGTAACAAAAAAGTACCTGCATTCCTCAATCATATTTCTCGGCAGAAAGCTGTTTATATTTGTGAAATTAATGAAACTATAACATTGTATAGCGTTACAAAGAGGCATTTCATCGGCGTTGGCTAGGATCTGCAATATATATTATGGCCGTTTTGGTTGTTTATGCTGTCTTTAGTATAAAATATAAGACTTAATGCCAACGTTTGCATAACAAAAAACGTACCACTGCATTCATCAATTATATTTATCGGCAGCAAGTTGTATCTATTCGTGGAGTTATTTAAATAAAACATTGTATAGAGTTACAAACTTGATGGCGGCCATACATGGCCGTTTTGGTCGATATCTGCAGTCTGTATCGCAAATTGATAGAGAAAAGTCGGACATTTGCTTAACAAAACGTATACCACTGCATTCATCAATCATATTTCTGGGACGCAAGTTGTTTATATTCGTAGAATTTACTAGAAAAACAAGTGTATAGAGTTACAACAGGATGACGTGTCATCGGCATGGGCTAGGATCGAACATATTTGGCCATTTTGGGCGATATCTATGTAGTCTTAAACGCAAATTAGTAGACACAATACATACATTAGCATGACAAAAAGTATACCACTGCATTTTTCAATCATATTTCTCGGCAGCGAGCTGTTTAAATTTGAAGAATTAACAAAATAATTAAAAAGAGTGACAAACAGAATGGCATTTTAACGGCGTTGGCTAGGACCGGCAATAACTGGCCACTTTGGTCGATATCTATCCAGTGCTAGTCCTTACTACGCCTTGCACAACAAGTTAGAGTTTCCCCATTTCATGACAAGCGAAGTCGGTAGCGACATCAAAGACATGTCTGCACCCACTAACCTTGATCGACGGTTCACCTCGTGAGACGCTGCTGTCAGTCAATTTTGACACGGCTGTGGAAAAATGCGTGTAACTACCTACACGCGGTTTATAAAATTTACATAAGACTCGACTTACTACACTGTTTGTGTACATCAAGCAAGACCTCGCCATTTTGTGTGTGGCTTTTGTGGCTCTTTATGTACACAGCCAGATGAAATGTCAAAATCATAAAAAGTCTACAGTGCCTGCCTAAATTAATGTTGCAAAAGACCATAGTTCCTAAGATCTAAATATGTGTATTTTTATCATCCAGAAAGCTTATTACAGAAATCGTGACAGTTGCGGTATTTTTTCACTGAGAAAAAGTCATATTATCTATCAAGGCACACCGCTCCAACCCACCTTAATGTCAATGTTTTCCTCGCTACCCAATTCTTTCGAAAAAGGCATGTTTCATTTCACTACGCGACATGAAATGAAGTTATATAAATCTAAAACAATAACACGGTGCCGAGCAAAACAATGAGGGCAGAACAAATGTTTGATTCATTTTGACAGATCAATCTGGTGGCGTTCAGTTTTCATTGGCCAACAGTTAAACGCTTGGCAATCTCGGGCCAATCGGAACTGATCAAGCAGGCTCTCAAAAGGCCACGTTTGATCAGGGTCTAGATGTGCTTTAAATTGATCATGTCCAGGTAAACGATTGTCATTTTCAACCGGGCGAGAAAGGCCAAGACGGTAAAACACAGACGAACTTTTGATTCACCGCAAAATGGGGAAACTCTAACCTGTTGTGCAAGGCGTAGTAACACAAATACTTCGACACGGTTATTATCTTTTCATAACAAAAAGTGTACCACTACATTCGTCTATCATATTTCTTGACAGCGAGCTGTTTATTTACGAGGAATTAACTAAAATAAAATAATGTATAGAGCTACAAAATCATTTTTGAGCAAAAGTTCAACCAACATGGCCGACCAGCGGAATGTGAATTGCATTGTTGATCAATCCACTGTAAAGTGACACTTTCGGCTAATAGTAATATAGTAACAAATCTTTTCTGCGAAGTATAATGACTTGTTAATCCAGAACTGTTCAATCATTTCCAATTTCACTAATAAAAACAAAATGACGCCTCCCATGATAATTTTACCCGCAAAACGAGGTTCCTTCAAGTTAACGAAACCATACGAGAGTACATTCAACTTCTCTATATATACAATACTGGACCCGGAATTCTATTTCTTATGTCACTATTTCGAAAATAGGAAATATATGACTCGATTTATAGATATATGTCGATGTTTTATGGATATGCATAATGCCTGTGAATGATGGATATCTTATTTTGGATTTATACATCTACGCAATTGAATTAAGGTTATATATCCATAATTGATTTCTGAGGCGACGTTTTACTATGTATTCGCTGCAGATTTCTATAATTTCATTTATGGATAAATGCTTGTCGTATATTTATAATATCCATACATCTAATATCAATAAATACTGAAAAGGGGCTCCTTTGGAAGCAACAAATACAAACTAGAGAGAAAAGTAGCAGACTCTGTTTTATTGAGTCGGTTCATAAGAGGTAATATAATTTGCTACATCTCTAGTACTGGCTTAAGTGATATTCTACTTTAAAACCACAAGTAGTTGGTTTGATGATCCCAAAGGACAAATTTGTAATAATAATAATACTGCACTTTTATACTACATCATAATTGTTTGTAGTCGGGGCAACATTTTACAGCCGCCACACAGAAATAAACAAACGCTAGTGTGAATGTCAATACATATTTCAAAAGGGATCCCTTGAAAACAAAGAAACACAAACAAAAGAGAAAAGTAGAAGACTAGTTGAATCTGTCATGAGAGGTAATATAATGTACATGTACAACACCTCTCAGTCCCTCTAGCACCGTGGTATTTTACTTTGAAATCACACATATTGGGTTTGATGATCCCAAAAGGACCAGTAGGTAATAACACTATTGCATTGTAGTCGGGGCGACCTTTTCCAATCGCCTCATAGCACTAAACAAAGGCTGGTGTGAATGTCAATAAATACTTAAAAGTTACAAACACAAACAATAGAGAAAAGTAGCAGACTCGGTTTTATTGAGTCGGTTCATAAGAGGTAAAATAACTCCTCTAACGCCGCCCCTAGCACTGGATGCCACACAGATTGGGCTTGATGATCCCAAAGAACCAGTAAGAATATCCGTAAATAATTTAGAGATGTCTATAACTAAAATGAATAATGGATACCCATAATTCATTTATAGGATACCTATACTTTAATACATTCATTTGGTGAATATTTATAATTTTTGATTTTTGAAATTTTGATATCCATATTTTATTTGTGGATTTCATTGAATAGTGAATAAAAGCAAACCGGTGATCCATACTAATCTACATATGAACCCTCTTGTCAGGAAATATATATTAAACAAATCCTAGCATTGCAGTAGCTTAAAATCAATACACAATATGTAAACAAAAGGCTCAAGAGGGCCTTTATCGCTCTTCTTGCTGTACACGTTTGGTGTAATTCAAGTGAAAAACAAAGCTTTCCTGAAGTAAACAAGAGGATCAATATGGTCGATAATTATATATATGTTTATAGGGTGAGGATCTCAAAGGTTTCCAAATTATCACACGGGGTCTATGTCCCTGGGGTCGATGTGGGTTAGATGGTTGTATCCGTCTGTCCCTGCTCAATAATTGTACAATTGTGGTTTCAAAGAAGAAAATTAGATTTCAATACACGTAATAGAGAATCATATGGTTATGGTACAAGCAAATATTAGATCTCTAGCTCAAGTAGATTCAGAGAAGACTATTTTTAAGGATTTTACTTTATAGTTCTATGTTGAGCTGTGATTCCCAGGGCTGGGCAGATTTGACCCAAGAGTCACTGAATAAACTTGGTAGAGGACCACTAGATTATGATGCATGCAACATATGAGAGCTCTATACCTTGTGGTTTAAGAGGAGACGACCTTTCAAGTTTTTCCCTACATAAATATATGCAAAACTTGTGGCCCCTGGGGCGGGGTCAGATTTGACCTCAGGGTCACCATAAAAAAGCTCAAATGGTAGAGGACCATAATATGGTAAATGCAAAATATTAAAACTCGGACTCTTGTAGTTTCAGAGAAGAAGATTGTTTTGAAGAATATTCTCCAGGGTCACCATTTGATTGAGAAATATAGGCTGATGAACCATGCACTATATGAGAACTCTATGCTTTTTAGTTTTGAAGATGAATTGTGTTTGAAGTTTTCCCTATATGTGTCAATATAAAACGTGCAAAATCTCCATATACAAATGTTCGAACCCCGGGGCACAACCATTTTTGACCCCTGGAACTGCATTTGTTCAAACTTGATAATCAGAGCTTTCAGTAACATAAACAATTTCGTCAGGTTTGGTAAATACCAGATACAAAATGAGGGTGCTAAAATATTGATAAGGCTGAATATGGCATTTTTCAATAAATCAAAGGGCCATAACTTTGGTTTACTTAATCTGATATAGCTGCATTCAAACTTGTGAGAGCTATTATTTATATCAACAAAAAAGCCAAGTTCGGTAAAGATAAAATAATGAATGAGGGTGTTTGAGTGTGCACGAGGGCGAAGATGACATTTCCTAGTAAACAAAGGCTATAACTCCGCCGGTGGTAGTAATCCGATCTGGCTGATTTTCGAACTTTTCTGAGTTATATAAAGAGTTTGATAAAGTTTGATAACAATCAAATAAAAATGAAACTGCTAAAGTGTTAACAAGGCAACATTAACGGAGACGAACTGACGTACAGATGACAAACGACGGACAAGTCATCATCCCATAAGCTCACACACTCACGCACGCACACTCGCACGCATCATTCACGCGCGCACACACCACACGCACGCACCACACACACGCACGCACTCACGCACGCACGCACACAAGAAATACAAACAACACTATAACTTAGCCGTTACAATCTACAGTTCAATTAATATAATTTGATGCTTTCTGAGAGCATACCTTTGAATGGGACACCCCTAATAAATGGACTTCCTCTTTATCAAGGTTTATACCATTATGTAGCAAAACATTTAAAGATGACTTTATTTACTTTAGAATGTTTGAATACTCTTAATGCTATCAATATATAGAGTATTGCATACACATAGTAGATTAGGAGCACACCAATGTAAACAGAATGTTCAAGATTAACGTGACAATATCGTCAAGCAGTAACTTTTGATGGACAGATAACGAAACAAGCTACACAATATAGCCAAATATGTTATTGTTGTTGTTCTAATTCTTCTTATTCTTTTTCTTCTTCCTCCTCCTTTTTCTTCTTCTTTTTCTTCTTGTTCAGACGGAGATGAGATGAAGGAAGACAATTTCCCTCTGACATGCTTCGGTCTGTAGCTCTAAATCGCAGTGTCTGAACTACATAGTGAAGAATTTTAAAAGACACTTGACGTATTTAATATTCAGTCATGCTAGTCAGACTGAATAGCAAACCAAGATTCCTGTCTTTAACATTATGGCCTTATGAACATACAACTAAGCAAATGGACTACTTTTTTGACAATCAAATTGTTGTTTTACGTCAGAAAACGTATGTTTGCGAGCTATGAGAGAGTGTTTCAAAAAACATGTTGCACAAGTGGGAGGAACCATGAATGCAGATGTAACACATGTAGCTGTAGTTAATGCAAATAGTCTTGAAACAAAATATTACCATTCAATTAGTGTGACATTTCCATTACAATATATAGTCAGGAAAGGAAACGAAAAACATGTTTCACGTCTATCTTAAATCATTGGATGTGTAAATTAGTATTCGTATAACTGAAAGACAAAATACATAGAATATGACATAGCTTGTAAATTAATTAAGCTTTAAATCAATACAAAACATGTGTACGAAAACATATTTTTAACTCAAATTAAAATGTTTATTAGTTTTATAGGCAATGGTGTATCTTAGACAATGCACATTAATATGTTTTCATTTCCTGTTCAGACTTAATGCGAGGAGGAAGAAGAAAAAGAAGAAGAAGAATAAGAACAACAGCAATAACATATTTGAATATATTGTGTAGCTTGTTTCGTTATCTGTCCATCAAGTCCGCCTGAGGGGATGGATCAAGGCTTACGAGTCTCCACCAAAACAAGCATCTGACTTTCTCGTTTAATATGTATTCCCGCTGCAAAACAGTCGGAAAGTCGTTATAACCCTGTGAAAACAATCACCTTGTCATACGATCTGAATTCGCCGCTAAGTGTAGTCTTAAACACTGTATGCTATGTTAAATAAATATAAGTAAGAACGTTCTGTTCAGTATATGCTGATACATGAAACAACATGACATTTAACAAATATAGTGACATTTGATACAACCTCTTTATGTGTATCGTTTTGCATATATTGATATATTAAACGAATTGTGAAATACAACTTTAAACACTTACCTTAACTTCTCTTCACCTCTTTGTTATAAACACCTTACTATATACATGTGTTAACGAAACAGAAACTAGGATTTTAATTCAGACAAGTTTATTTTCGGTGTTTTTCTGGTGTTTTACTTCCTGTTTCGAGAGTGTAGATAGACATTTTAACAAATCAGTACTTTCATTATTGGGATAAAAAAACAAAATGATCAGGCTCGGAGTATATACTTTACTTTACTTAGGCATTCTGCATATAGTAGGTATGTATGTTATTTATATCATGCTAGGATTAAATAGCCAAATGGCAATATTGCTTTATTTTCACCTGGAACTATGTTGAAAGCAAGAACAGTACATGTTGATAAATGAACGGTTTAGTCGACATAGTTGTTTTAAACATGTTTTATTTTTAAAAAAAAGAACGGATTTCAATAACGGAAAAACACCAAACCAAATTATAAACCTGTGCGACTTGTGCTTGTTTAAATTCTTATTCATTTGTACACACTGTATGACATATAGCAATTTATCAATTATAATGACTATGGTTGATTTACGTTAGAAGAAAATATTAATATGCAATTTAAATGTGTCCTGTTGCAAAGGCAATTCTCGGGCGTTGATTGGTCAATGAGCCGCAGACACGTCTATCAGTGTGAGTATTTGACGAATTTCCCATGGGTGCCTCATATCCTACTACAATACACAAACAAAAAAGGTGGAGATTACTCTGCCGACTCGCTATTGAAACAGCGGAATATTTCTGATCGATTATCTGTGTTTTCCATTTGCTAGGTAAAGGCAGGAGGTAATAATAAGTAATATTGTTTGCAGTTTTATACAATCAGTCGGGAAGAACGCACTAAAAAGTATTTTGATTTTATCAACATATCATGCAATATTTCCTCCACGAATAACCTGTAATCCGCTACTGAGAGTTATCCTGAAGTATATGTATTTGGACAATTTAAATTTGTAGAGTACTTCCTGTTTTAAATAAAGTTACGGTACATTGTATATGTAAAACGAAAATAATATACACATATGTTATGTTCATACAATACTCCATTTCTCTTTATCGTATTAAAAAAATATGACGAAATTTTTAAAAAAATAAAACATTTTAAATAAATAAATTCTAAAATGCAATATATGATATGGCAATGAATCTGAGATTAGTAGCAAGACCAAAAGGTTTTTGTTGCCAAGCTAGACCTTGCCGACGGCGAACCTCTAAAATGGACGATATGCTAATGTTCAAACCTTATCTTCAACACTTCTTTACATTCATTACATTATATTCATATAATAAAAGATAATATCGATATTAAACAAGTTAAACTTAGTAGCATGACTAACAGGTTTCTAATACCAGGTAGCACAATACACATGTAACTTTGTTTGAGGGGGTTTGCAAGCATCTGGCCAAAGCAGAGGGCCCAACTGACCTCAAAGGGTTCGCCTTCCCCGTTGGCGAGATCCCCCTGGGGAATCTTACCCTGAGTGTTTTTTATGCATGTTACAGTATATTTTAACGGATTACTATATGTGTTTATCCTTAATACTGTACTCACACCAAGCTCACATTAGAGTAGGCGATTATCTCTAAGCAATATATAGTGTACTCAGCTATATTATGTGTAACACTAATATGTGAGCTGTATCTGTATTAACTATACAGACTACCTTCCCCGTGTTTCAATCACGGAGGCAGTATAATACTTTAGATAAATTATGTTAACTATCTCTTACAAAGTATTTTAACAACAGAGTCTACTTTACCAGGAAAACAATATTCTGTATGCAAAAGATCTTTCGGAATAAAAAATTCCTTCGTCAGCTGCCATAGTGTTACTTATATCTATCTATCTATCTCTGAATACTGCTGCACACCCTCACGGGTAAGTTTGAGCAGGTTGCGCGCCTGTGTCTGTTAGAAGACAAGATAAAAAGTTTAAAAGTAAGAAAAGGTGAGGAAATAGTGCGAAAGGTGTGGTTAACCATGTCAATGGCCCTGCTGAAGTCAAGTAAAATAAGATCAGTTTGCTTACATGTGCTGGTATTTCTCCACCAGCATGACTCGTTGTGTTTCACAGGACCTGCGTTCTCTGAAGCCATGCTGGAGGTCGTACATGAGGTTGTTGCTATCCATGTGCTTGACCAGGTTCGAAGCTACACTATGTTCTAGGACCTTGCACAGGATGCACGTAAGAGATATGGGACGGTTGTTTGCCGCAAGAGACTTGTCACCTTTCTTGAGGAGAGGCGCTACATTTGCAGTAGTCCATTCCTGTGGTACCTGGCCTGTTTCTAGGGACAAACTGAAAATTACCTGCAGGATGGGCGATATTTGCTCTCGTAGTTCCTGGAGAAGTAGAGGTTTAATTCTGTCTGGCCCGGCTGCCTTGTTTGGGTTAAGATCCTTAAAGCTACACAATCCCGATAAAAGGCACACTAGAACTGAACACGGTTATTACGCATGTTGTACTAGATTACTGTATACGTGTGGGTTCATATATACAACATGCGCACCACCTTAATTCACTGAATATTAATGAGATAAGGCGGTTCTGTATGAGACGCTTCAGGTACTTTGTGAATCGACCACTGGTCTTATAACGGGTATAAAAGTGGTTTTTAGCAGACGGCATTTTACCTTCTCTGTTGATACCGACACGTGCACGTCGTGGGGAAGGCACGTCAAGACTGATTGGGACCGACTATCCCAGTCAGTGCTGATGACCAAGATCGGTGTCGTCTCCGTAGTCCCGCCCGCCATGGAACATCGCCAGGAACAACCATCGAGGTGAAGAAGTTAGCTGAGCGTCGACAGTCTGTAAGTGGAACCCCCCGAATGTTTGGTGTGGCATATATGGGCTATGTATATATTGAATGTGAGGTCGACGACTCAGCAACTTAACGGATCCAACGTGGGGAAGCCTGGCGAAGTACATGGAGCAACGGAGTCAGCAACCTGCGTGCCTATAGAACTTTAGGCCTCCGGGGACGCAGGTTGCAGAGGCGGGGTGGCCCAAAGACAGGACCCCGGCCCAGTAGCGGATGTAGGCAACAACACCACCTAGCGGATGTAGGCCAGCACCACTCCAGACAGCACATCACCGCCGCAGCGAAACAACATAGAGCGAGAGCGACAACCATCCACACCTCATCAATAGAACCGACGCATTCATCACATCACACAGATACAACCTACACACCACAACGATGAAAAGTGCAGACATAATGCCGGGTCAACGTGGGATTCTTCACGGGGGCCCATATGGTAGAGGCACTCTAATCCTTAGAAGACAACAACGGCATTTTACCACCGAACTGATGAGACCAATCTTCAGTAGAAAGACCTAATAGGAAATACAAGTCATTAGAAATTGAAAAGGAAGCTATAAATGTACTTACTCAAACAACCTTATAAGTCCATATGTATATATAATCCAAAACAATACCTATAATTAAACGTAGCCTTTCCAACTATCGCGTTGCATCAAAGAAACTATTATATACAAATAATCCTCCATTTTTATGTGCGTGTGTGTGTGTTTGTGTGTAGTGTATATTGACACAAAAAATAAGGGAGACATTGTTTATCGAAATGGGAATATTGGCAGAGGCTCGTAACTGATGGTAAAGATGGAGATATAGTATTTGTTATGTGAAGTTATGCATGCATGGTTTACACATATTAGTAGATTATCAATCAACATAATTTTAATGAATTCCTCTTAATTTATGCATGAATTGAAATTTTGAAATTGAAAATAAAATGGATAGAGACATACAGAGAGACACAGAGACGGAGAGAGAGAAATGGAGAGTCAAGAAGAGGGAGAATGAAAGAGAGAAAGAGAGAGAGACACACACACAGAGAAAGAGAGATACAGTGAAAGAAAGAAAGCGAGAGGTAGGGAGGGAAAAAAGTGAGAAAAGTGGAGAGAGAATGGGGGAAGGAAGGAGTGGGGTGGAAGCAGTGAGATAGAGAGAGATAGTTTCTATATAGTCTTATAAACATAGGCGTAAGAGCCGGAGGACTCCACACCCCAATGTTTCAGGGTGGGGCCCAATATTGATGTTTTCACGAAACAAAAAAAAAAGCAACACAAATGTATGAATTGGCAATCTGAACATTAAAATTCTGATTGATAATATTTCAAAATCAAAGAAAATATGAAAGATGTCAGCTCCCGTCTGTAAGACAGGGTGAGTGTTAACTAAAAACCGAAAGTTTTAGTATAACAATTAAGTTGAAATACTAGTAATTAACCTTTCCTAAGTTTATTGATTTGTAAAGTAATTTTGATTGAAAACTGGCCCGTAACCAGCCCTGAAATTTAACCGAGGCATATCCCTTATTTTGTTGTCCATTGGCATTAACCTCCCTCCCCACCCTAGATTTGCATTTTCCCCAGGGTCCTTATATACTAGCATATAGTTGTTTTTATGTAAAGTATGTACATTCCCAAAATTCTACCAAGACAAATACCTCTGTGTGCCCCAGTGTAGCTACGGACCTGGAAAAGCAATATGTTGAAAAGCAATGGTTTATTTTCACGGTGGACAGACGTAACGGACACTGGCTGCTCAAAACAGCGTTACCTTGATCCTGGTTACTCATGTAAAGGACCCTGGCGGGTAGAAACACGTAAACTATTTAAACAATTTTGCTGAAAAATAACTGCTTTTGGTCGGAAGCATTGGTCCTTTCGACATTAATATGCAAATGAGCTACTTCATCCCAGGTTTGCAAAGCTTGATGTACGGGGTCCAAACGGGGTTTATAATATTCCGAGATAAAACATATCATCTTGTTTCTTGTCTTATTAGAAAAAAAGCATAGGCCCAAACATCACATTCTTCAATTTTCTTTCCATTTCCCACAGCTTATTTTAGATTTAGATGGTATTTGTCTGATCCGGAGAACTATTGTCTTCTCTACACAAGGCCAGGGCCGCTATGAATATGCATACAGTGAGCGTGTGTGTATAAGCGTTTATTTATCCTCGCTGTATTGCACTAAGCATTTTAGCGAGCAGACCTAGGTTTAAAGTCTCATCCGAAGGACTGGTAAGGTAGGAAATACTTTTGAAATATTTCGATAATTAACCCAAATTCGGTCCTGGCTGGGATTGAACGCGCGATCCCTGGGTTACTAAGCCGCAATGCTAACCATTACACCACGGCGCTACAGTGAGCGGAATGTGTTTATCTCTTTTATGCGAATGAACACCCAATCAAAATCACAGCTGACGCTCTCTCTGTCTGTTAGCGTAGTGATACATTTCGTCAGTGACGATCTGTTGCGGCTTCTAGCGTGCTCGAATTTTCTCGCCTGCTAAGGACTAGGGCTTGAAAAGACCCCTAGTCCAAAAACGACTAGATATGTTCCCCTGTTCGAAATATCTCGGTCTGATATCAGCGGTGGAAGATAAAGCTGCGAAATTTTCAATTGGGTGGGGTTTATGCGGGTGTCACCTTATGGAAAAAAACAATGTGCTGAGATATTTTAAAGATTTTTACATTTAACGAGTTTTCACCCTCCAAACATATGCGAGGAACTCGAACACTTCAAGGGTGCTGGCGTGGTCTACTTGATAGCACGTTGCATTTGACTCGGATGAAGCCTTATCGCCGCAAGTCAATTTCTTCTGTGTATTATTGAGTAAAACATGTTCCTTTATTCTCGTCCGTCAAATTGGTATGTACACCGGTTCTGTGTTTCGGAGTCTATCCTTGGAACAATTTGCTCAAAGAAAAATATATTCGTAAGTAAGATTAGGGCAGCTTCTCGGATTTGTATGTATCCTTCCTTTCTTTCCATTCCCAGATACGCTGTGGTTCGTTTTTTCCAACTATGTTATATCTTATTTGACGCTGACATGTTGATGATATAGTCTGAATCCTTATATTCTCTCGCCCCTACTTTTTCATTTGATTGTTGTTGTTTTTCTTGTTTTTTATGTATTGTGTTTTTTTTTTAATTTTCGGATTTTTACAGACAGTGTGTACACAGCTGCGTGCTCTAAGATAATGCCTTTTGAATAAACCTTTTTTTTTAAATATTGAATGTTGTTTAACGGATCATCAACACAGTATAGGTTATTTAGATCCGCCCCAGAGAGAGATCAGGGATACATAGGAATCCGGGAACCGTGCCCTACTCTTATTATCGAATAGATTCCTATGGTTCTTTAACGTGCTCGGAGGACAGACCGATACACGAGACCGCCCGGTTTACGTCCCCATCCGACAGACGAGGCTAAGGGAAAGTGTCTTTCCCAAGAACACACCGACGAAACTCAGTGGCACCACGGAGGATTGAACCCGGGGCCTCCGGTTACAAATATAAAAACTGTTTGAGGTCATTGTCATGTAAAACGGCGACAAAAACCATCATGCAGCGCGCTGCGGGGAAAGTTAGTTTGGTAAATGTCTATTGCGGGCCCATAGTTTATTTTAGGGTACTGTCGACGGAAGACAGGTCGTGAAGAGAGAATTTTCTCAAGGCGCAAACGTATACACACGAACGTAGGTCCGGAGTACATATTTTTAGTATTGTACCTTGTACGACATAGATGCATTTAGCCAAACTCACCACCAGATTCTATCACTATAACAAGATCACACCTCTACATTCAATATTGGGCTGTTCGTTTTTTATTTTCCATCATGCTGCCGCATGAATGATTTTAGTACCGGTGGTCCAGAGTGGTGAGGCACTGTTTCAAGTTCACCGCTACGGTCGTGGGTACGAATCCAGCTCGTTCCCAGATTTCATGAGGCATGCAGTACTTGTCCTACTGGTCTGCCTTGCCTCCACCACGAAAAAATCGACCATCATATATAACCTAAAATGTGCTGAAGATGACTTAAAACATCATGCAACCAGTAGATGTGTTTTTTTTATTGTTTGTTTTGGTGGAGCCATATACCCGATCGTCGTTTTCTTTTTAATCTGAAGGTATATATCAACCAGGATCCGGTGCCAAAGATACATATTGTTGCCAGAATCTCAAGCATTTTTTACAAAGCAACCAGAGTCCGGTGCTCTGAAATGTAGACATGATGTAAATATTTGCAGATTGTTAGACTAAACAGTTATCTTTATTGAACAACAGCAGTTGCAAACCAGTTTGGGATCACATTAAATCAGTCAGAGAGAACATATGGAAGTTTGGCTTTTTGAAGTCATCATCTGTGTATTGACCGGTTAAGAGTAAGCTTGTTAGGATTTATTCTACATTTGTTGTACATAAGAAAATGCATTTCGAAGCATAAAGTTTTTTTTCTTATACATACGATACTGTATCTTTTTGTTCGAACTTTTTGACACCAGTGTCCATTTACCAAACAGGGTCCGTTACAAGTGCAACCAGAATCAAGGTAACGCAGTTTTGAGCAACCAGGGTCCGTTACGTCTATCCACCGTGATATTAGCAGTCTTCGCGATTGAGCATATTGATGTAAAGTAACTTAATTAATACGACAGTGTTAATCGGCCTCCGTAGCGCAATAGGTTAACGCGCTATCTTAGTATGCTTTCGCCGTTGCGGACGGGGTTCTAGTCCAGGCCTTAGCACCTTCAAAAACTTTTTTTTTATGACATGTATGAAGAAGTAGTATTCAAATGCCTTTCAAATTCGTCAGATTTAAATATTAACAAACATATGCATAATAGCACGCACACAAGCACGGTTTAGGCACGCACCCACAAAAGCTCGCACGCAAGAACGATCCCTTTTTTACGAATTGTGACTCTTATTATTTTCCCAAGAAGCTCCGGAATTGAAAAGAGCAACTGAAGGATAGACGGATGGGCGACATTCATGTGTATACCCCTTCCTCACATCCTGAAAACTACGACTTGCGAGAAATAATATTGCTGGTCTTTTTCCAACAAAAGACAATTCCATATATATAACTTAATTTGAACAATATCCTTCAAGTGTCTCATTGTAAACAATAATTTCTCCCTGTCCCGAGTCAACACTTGAGCATGTATTTCACGTGTCATACTATTAGCTACTGATACACGCTCTCTGTATATGTATACATGTATAACACGTGTGTGATTTTGGATTATTTGAAGGATATTTTAGGAAATAAGTATATACAAGATATGGAACTATGTGGAATACGCGGGTAAGTGTTTATAATTCTCTACATAGTGATGTATTTACGTTATGTCTTACGCATTTTACTTGTTCCCTTTCGTTCAACAATACAAACATGTATATAGTTACATTGCACGCCACTAAATATCCTCATCGAGTTCAATAATCTGTAGTTAATGGATATCTGAGCAAATTGCTATATAAACGTTTAGGCTTATATACCCGTAATCGTTGGGTGGTACAATTTCAAAGTTACCGAAGCGTTTATCACGCCTATTATGCAAATGCCTCGATATACGCTATGACAATATACCAGCCTAAACAATGTAGACAACACAACCAGCAAAGAACTTCATCTATAGGCGTTCTTATGTTTAAAACAACTTGAAATTGTATTATTTTATCGGGATTGTGTAGCTTTAAGGAGTTTGAGAAGACCTGTAGTGCTTATGTCTATGTCTGGCATGATTGTTTTATTTGATAGTGAGGGTGGTAATGTTGGTATTTCTATGTGAGTTTTATCAATATGGTTTTGGATGCTAACTTTCTTGTTATATGACATTTTTGGAGAGAGAGGAAGTGATAACTATGCTGCCGGTGTCATGTTATAAATTACACCGGCAGAATGATATACAATAAATGGTATATGGCCACTTAAATTATAGTAATTTGTCCTTTAAAGCACACATTCCATATGTTTTGTTATATCTCACGTTAACGCTAACGCTTAAACACGTATACATTCTCTCGTAAAACCTTTTCTACTGTTTCCCGATTATGACGTTAAAGATGAATGGTCACCCTTTTTGTAGCATTATTAATTAACAAATTTAACTCTTAAACATCATATGAACATTTCTTGATAGTCTCGGAGAGAAACATATATTGAAAACCGCTAATAAGTTGTATGTAAAAATAAGTATTATTTGCATGACGTAGATACTACTTTTACCACCGCGTGACTGCACGGGGAAATGAGGTACATCTGAATTGTATAGCTGCACAACTATTGCCAGATAATTGATAAATACATTTACCTGTGGATTAATTTACCTGTTCAAAGTTTTCTACGTCATCAAATTAGATCTTATTCTCGCTTTTCACAGATATTTCAATGTGTGAATTGTAAATATCGATAGTTGTGTATTGATTTCGATTTAAATAAACATAAACATGTTCATGAAGCAAAACATGGCCGAAGAACTTTAAGCGGTCCAAAATAAATAATGTCTCATGAATGTGGCATCACAGCAAGTGTATGTAATGTTTTTGTTTTTTTTACAAATAAACCATGTTTTGTTGAAATGAAATTTGATAACACATATTTTAAAGATAGTATTCTCCTGTTCCTGTTGACCATTATGTATATAGAGGATCTGACATGAGTTGTCATTTTATACAAAATTTTATTAAACGAGTTCAGGAATTGGTTATTAGGCGAGCCTCTGGCGAGCTTAATAACAAATTCCTGGACGAGTTTAATACAATTTGTATGAAATGACAACGAGTGTCAGATACTTTTTATCACATGGCTCAAAAACGACAAGAAACTACAAATTATTGCTTGTGGTGAATCTACATACGGCGGACTGATACCTTCACAACATCGCCGATTCAGTACTATATCCACGGACTCCACGGACTAAACGGGTGTTCCGGGACATTGACTAGACGAACGTACTGACACTGCAATGATTCGGTCGCCTTGTATTACCCATGGTTAATATAAGGACATACGTAATGGGTATATTATACGGAATACAAGCAGTTCCATGTGATAAAAAAAGAGAATTAACGCGAAAAATCCAGACATATATAATGTACACATTGTACACGTGTAAACCAACACATATCAACTCCAGCCTTGTATAATGCTCATATGTACACGCGTAAACCAACACTTTTAAACTTGAGATTTGTATAATGTTCATATGTAAACGTGTAAACCAACACTTGCAATTCATAACTTGCGTAATCTTCACAACTACACGTGTAAAAACAACACCTGTAAACTGTATAATTGTATATTGTGGGATGTACAATTGTCAATTAAGGCAGGCTAAACTCATAAAGTGTACAATTGTAAATCCGCATGCTTCAGATGTTGACATGTCTCAAGTTAACATGTTTTGGTTTACAAGTCTTCAAATACATCTATAGATGATTTCGTAGGTCGAGAGAATGCTCGAAATTGTACGGATATACCCGAAGCTACTGATCACTTCGGATATTGACGGATATATCCGAACATCGCTGAAGGTGGTCGCCAGATGTTTATAACACAACGATTTGTTTGTTTGTTTGTATGGTGTTTTACGTAATTTTCAACAAATTTGTTTGTGGTTGAGGAAGACCACCTATTTGTCCTGGGTAGAACCAGTACTGTAAACCTCCCGCCATCCGTTAGAATCGACACTTCCTCACTTACAAGTCGAGCTCCCAGTGAGATTCGAACCCGAAGCGGTGAGAGGCGAAGGTTTACAACGCAACATCATTTCGCCAGGAAGACGATATAACACAAAGAAGCTAGTCGCCAGAAGTATAAAGTACGACAATGTGAGAATGTACGTTTGTACGTACGTACGTCTGTATCTTAGTGTGTATATTTATGTAAATACGTATACGTTTAATATGAGTGTACACATCTATGTTTTCTTTGTATTAGAAAACTTCATTATTGGGTTCGCCTCTGGTACATATTCTGTAGTGTGACATTGTGAGCCCACTTGTACGCTCGAAAAGATACAGACGTACGAACATACATCCGCATCTTTTCGTTCGTACGTACGTATCTGTATATTTTGTATATGTATGTACGTAGGTATGCGTACGTTTTATTGTTGGTTGATTGTTTGGTTAAGAGGTGGGGTGGGTCGGGGCTGGAGAGGATGGGAGGAGAAAGACGTTTGGTGGATATGGTTGTGGAAGCTAAATAATCAACAAATGTCTTGCTTTGTATGGGCATAAGAGAGTTGTTTTTGAAATGGGTGATAGGGGGTGTAAGGGCGGATCTAAAGGTGCGGAGCAGGCGCCCCAACCCTACTGTGGAAAAGTATGTAAACGCCTATTAAATATGCCTTGTCAACCAATTTTGGAAATGTTATAGTCCAACTCTAACTGTGAAATCCTAGATCCGCACCGGGGGTGGGATGGGGGAGGGGTGTTACTCGTAATCGTACGAACGTACACGTGTGCTCACAAAGTCAGGGGCAAGGCTTATAATGCAGAATGTAGTTGTACTAATACAAAAATAAAACATACACATATAACACGCATATTAACAGTATACGTATTTATACATAAATATACAAAGATTATACAAAGATACAGACGTACTTTATACTTCAGGTTTGGGATTAACATGTGGCGACCACCTTTAGCGAGATTCGGATATGTCCGTCAATACCCGCAGTGTTAAGTATCCGTTATTTTCCGCGAATACACCAAATAACTTTTCATCCGGAGTACAAGTCTGGAGTTGAAATTGTCCGATTACAGTTTCATGCCTCTTAATTACGTGTGTACACCTTGGTCAAGTTACTCGTGTATAAATAGTATACACATGACTGTGTCTGCATTTCACATTTGTAAATTTACAAATGAAGTATCTACATGTCTGCATTTCTAAGTTTACAAATGTAAAATATAATATCTCCATGTTCGGATTTTTTGCGTTAATGCTCTTCCATAATTGTATGTAACTTAAATCAAAACGGGTTAAATAATTTATGTCTAATACAAATCCTTTTCTTTTTTGCACACATTCAAACACAATATTTATTCAGTATAATAAAGTAAATAGTGCATCTCCTTGAGGACGAGAGTGGATTTTGTCAACCTTCGGAAAACATAATGTCGACCTTGACTTCGCCTGTGTCTACATTGTTTTCCTCAAGTTTACAATATTCACTGTCACGTTTGGTGGAATGCAGTAATGCCAGGATTTATCAAATACGTATAGCACACATATTAGTTTCGTCGGTGTGTTCTTAGGCAAGACACTTTCCATTAGCCTCGTGCGTCGGATGGGGGACGTAAACCGGGCGGTCCCGTGTATCGGTATACCCTCTGAGCACGTTAAAGAACCATAGAAATCTATTCGATAATAAGAGTAGGGCACGGTTCCCGGATTCCTATGTATTCTTCTCCTCTCTCTGGTGCTGCCCTAAATAACCTATACTGTGTTGATGAGCCGTTAAGCAACGTTCAACAGCACACATATTCACTGACTGCATTGTCATGACATTCAGTTATAACACTTTAGTACTTCCCAGGTTACGTATGTGTGTGGTGTAGCATGTATATGTATGCCTTGTACCGCGTACTTTTTTTATTGTCTAAAACGATTGTCTTAGGATGACCGAAGTGTTCGAATGATAAACGTCATGTTCGACCTTTGCATCTATTTATAGTGTATGCTACTATATTCCAGATGCTGCGAAGGACTTCAGAGAACCAATTTTCATAGGACTGGTAACAGCTTATGGCGGCACAATTCTTGTTTTATGTCTACTCTATGTCACCGTTATAAAGCCGTACTTCAAAAGCAAACTTTTACCTACTTGTGAGTATGATTATAACTCGATAAGCTACTTTAACTGAGAGATATGTGTTGTGTTATCAAATTGTATAGGTTTTCAAACAAATTGTATAGGTTTCAAAATGAATATTTTACTTCAACATTTCAATAAATCTTGTCACATTTCATAGGATTTTGATTACAAAGTAAGAACAAGTTCTAAAAAACAATAATACATTTTTATTTTAAAAGCACTGTTAAAGCACTGATATATTATCAACATCAGAAAATACGAATGAATTGCTTGTCGTCGTTTTTGCGTCTCTGTTCAAAGATATTTCAATTATCACGGAGCTTATAAATAGTAGTTAATGTGTCGTTGACCAAACTAAACCAAAGTGTTGAATACAATAAAACGTCTTTGTACATTTAATATTATATAAAATGATATGGATTTTGCTTGCACCAATAACGTAAAACTTTATTGTCAATTTACAGTTTTGATTTAATGCTAAATACAACATCAATTACACATTTAGTTAGTTACATAATACGAAATAAATGCGAACTTGGTGAACTCTATATTCATCCATTCCGTATGAAGTCTCTATAACACATTTTGTAAAACAGACATCTTACCGATTATCAGTCGAACACTATTTCTGTTCAGCAAGGTGTTATCCTTCAAGGTAAACTCAAATGGATACATCGATAAGAATGAAAATACCCATTATATTAAGAATGTCCACGGATGTTTAATCGCATTATACACTCAACTGTTCATAACCACCGCCGGTCTGTTTCAGTCAAATGCCCTTGACAGTCGCTTGTTTGAGTTTAAGAAAGGATCAAGCACCCCGGAGAAGCAAGATAAATTACGAACTCGAGTTATAAAATATATTAAATTGTACGACTAAACGCTACTGCTACCAAAACTCAAAACCAAGTACTGCAATATATCAGTAACATTTGAATGTTATGGTATAGATAGAATGGTTAAACCATATTGTTGTTAACCTTAATTGCCTTTAAGAATAAAAACCTTTCAGAATAAAAACAAACGCACACCATATTTTTTTCATTTTTGTTATTTATATCTTTTAGCGGGAACGTCTTCAGGAACGCTGAATCATATCTGGTATACTTCTAATAATCCTGGTAATGTATTACATATTTATAAATTGTAAAGGTCCTATAAACTGGCGTATTCCAATATATATTGTAAAACGTGTCTTTTCCATAATAACTTTTCGGCTTACCTATGTGCCTTAAGTATTTGCTTACCTATCCATCTACGCACATACGTACCTACCTACCCTGCTACCTATCTATTTACTTATTACCTTCTAGCCCGCCTGTCTGACTGCCAGACAAGATGAGAAAATATCGTATAGTTGCGAGTGGATAGCGAAATACAGATCGTTGTAAAGCCATTCAATTCTAAAATTGTAAACACTCCATCACAAATATGTCGCTGTGACAATCACATCTCTTATGGCTTTGATATTTTGTCTAGGGTAGGTATAGGATATAACACCATAAGAGCTATATTATATTGCTAAAACAATATTATATTGCGAAAACCTGGCCGGATTTCAGAGAAACGTTGCAGAGATGATCAGTACCAAGCCTAGTTGTGCATGTCGTCACCGTGTTCCGGTTGAGATGATTGACACAGTTATGACCCTTTACATGTTTTAATACACAAACTTTGTCCGGACTAGTTCTGCTGAACCCTGGCCGAATTTCAACGAAACTTGGCAAGGATGATCAGTACCAAGCCTAGTTGTGCATATCATCACCGTGTTCCGGTTGAATGATTTTTGGCGTAGTTATGGCCCTTTTAAAAGTTTTAATGCACTCACTTTGTACAGACTAGTTCTCATGAACCCTGGCTGGATTTTAGCGGAACATGGCAGAAATAATCAGTACCAAGCCTAATTGCGCAAGTCATTGCCATGTTCCCGTTTAATGATTTTTGACAGAATTATGACCCCTTTTACAGAAACTTTATCCGGACTAGTTTTTCCGAACCTCTGGTTGGATTTCAGTGAAACTTGTCAGGAATGATCAGTACCAATTAAGCCTAGTTGCACATATCGTTGTCGTGTTCTGGTTGAATGATATTTGGTGGAGTTTCGGCTCTTTAAAACGTTTTAATACACAAACATTGTCCGGACTAGTTCTCGTCAACCACCATTCGGGTTTCAACCAAACTTGATTGTTTATATCATTGTCTTTTTCCGGTTGAATGATTTTTGGTGGAGTTATGACCCTTTAAAAATCTTAATACATAAGCTTTGTCCCGAATGCTTCTCTTGATCCACTGCCTGGATTTTCATGTAACTTGGTAGGGATGACCATTACCAAACCTAGTTGCACATGTTTTCGTCGTGTTCCAGTTTAATGGATTTTGACAGAATTATCGCCCCTTATACAGAAACTTTATCCGGACTAGTTTTTTTCAAACCTCTGGTTAGATTTCAGTTAAACTTGGCAGAAATAATTAGTACCAGGCCTAGTTGCATATATCGTTGTCGTGTTCTGGTTGAATGATATTTGGTGGAGTTGTGACTCTTTAAAACAAACTTTGTTCGGACTAGTTCACGTCAACCACCATTCGGCTTTCAACCAAACTTGATTGTTTATATCATTGTCTTGTTCCGGTTGAATGAGTTTTGGTGGAGTAATGCCATTTTAAAAGTCTTAATACATAAGCTTTGTCCCGAATGCTTCTCTTGATCCCCTGCCTGGATTTCTATGTTACTTGGAGGGGATGACCATTATCAAACCTAGTTGCACATGTATTCGCCGTGTTCCAGTTTAATGGTTTTTGACAGAATGATGGCCCCTTATACAGAAACTTTATCCGGACTAGTTTCTCCAAACCTCTGGTTAAATTTCAGTGAAACTTGGCAGGAATGATAAGTAAAAAGTCTAGTTGCACATATCGTTGTCGTGTTCTGGTTGAATGGTATTTGGTGGAGTTAGAGATGACCATTACCAAAACTAGTTGCACATGTCTTCCCCGTGCTCCAGTTTAATGTTTTTTTGGCCTTTTGAAGGCCCTTTCTCCTGTAGGGCAGACATCTGTTTCTACTAAAAACAATCCATAGTTCCAATTTAGTATGGTTATTTAGGGACTCGAGGCACAACTATTATATAAAACGGGTTTTGACCGCCTGCATAAAGGGGCCCTTCTACAGGCGGTCAAAACCTTTTTATACAATTGTTGTTCCTCGAGTCTCTTAATAACCATACCAAATGAATGGCACGTCGACACATATATAGGTCATATTGTGCACAAGAACTGATGAAGGATGGAAGAATGAAACAGTAAGTTATTAAAATATAATGTAAAACATACTGTTAAAACTATTTACATATAAGGGATGATTTGGTAAAAGTAGTAAACTACGGCCGCTTGTTTCAATTGTTAGCATGGGTGAAGGGTTTAAGTTTCTGTTGTGGGTGTTGTTGTTTTGTGTGTTTTATTTCGCAATGTTCTAAAAGAAGTAGTGATGGGTATTTTATGACGACAACCCTGAATATAAGAGTCGTTTTAGCCAGTACAGAATCCACAGTCCACAGGCCATCTTAGGCCCTCTTGTGCCTCTTGTTTAATATAGGCTGCTTCATTTTCGCCATACTTCATTTGTAATTTTTCAGACAGTGTTTCCTCTAAATATCCCATACCTAATGTAGCATACGTCGGAGCAAATTTAGTACCCATCGCTGTTCCAAGCTTTTGTATATAATGTTTCCCATTAAAATAACACGTTTCTTTCTAAAATTAGTTGTGAAGCCTCAATAATGAATTCTTCTTTGAAGCGCGAATCTATCTTCCATGCCAAGATTATGTGAAAAGTTAGTATAAAAGTTAACAATATCGAAAGTGACTAACGTAGCGTAAGGTTCGGTTGTTCCTGGTAGATGTTTTAGGAAAGCAATGTCATCTCTTATAAAAGTTCGGTACTCCCTGGCAAAATGGTTTAAGAACAAGATCTAATACATGCGAAATTCTTTGTGTTGAACTGTTTGAACCGCCAACAATTGGTCTGAATTTTAAATCACTTGGTCTTCGCACTTGAATATATTCGGGACGCTGATTTTTAATAGCTTCGGTAATTCATTTGATATTGTTGACTTTAGGAAGACCATATAAATAGCTGGTTTCATGCTCAAAATTATATGCCAATTAGAGGGGGGCATAGGTCATTAGATTCAAACTGTGGTACCCTCAGATTTGGCTACTAGTTCAAGGGAGTGAACAAATAGTGTTTGCACGGTGTTTTGTGGTTTCAAAATTAATGAAGGAAATTTAGAGAAAACTACTTTGACCTTGTTGGACTGATCATACATTTTCAAGAATATTGTAAATTGTACGTTCAAAAGATGTCGGTAATGTATTTTGCAATTTGAAAAGTCAAATCGCTAATTGTCATTATTCAGTGTCAATAACGACACGAGCTTTAAAATGCATATACAAAGCAATTTGATATGGAAAAACCTGGTGAAAAACTAGCTCAGGCAATGTATTTAACATTTATTTTAGAAAAATGTGACATATTATATATGTACAGATTGCAGCGACACAGCCAAACATCTCTATTAGTGAGAGTTGTTAAAAACTTGGAAAAAGGTTAAAGAATTATCAAAAATCGGATGATAAACAAAAAAGATATGGCGGTATTCCAAGGCGGTAGCCCTATTGTCAACCCTTTTTGTGTTTGTGATGTCGTTTGCATTTATTATTGCTTTTGCCTTCTTGTTTGTCTGTTTGCGTGTTTGTTTCTGTGTTTTGTGGTTTACTGTCCTCCTTGAACGCTACTTTCCCTGTCCGATCTTTTTATATTTCTTTTTATGGCCATTTGAATGTAGTACTAACAACGGATATGGAAACCGCCATTTTGAGAACAATGACATCACAGTTCCAAATTACCATATATAGAATATTGATAAATATAATTTAAAGCAAAGAAAAACACTGCACATGAATGCAAAATCATTTACTGGTCATAAAAAGCAGTATTGCCATTAAGTAAACATATCTTTCATACAGTTCCTGTCATGTTATTTCTTATAAATCATAAAATGTTCATGTTTATACATATAAATCACGAATTAAAAAACACATGGCAATTAAACCATATGTATTATTCTTTTATTATTATCATTATAAATATTAAATTGTGTGTGCTTTTATTTCGTTTTGTATAGTGCCGTCGTATTGGAATACTAAAAAAGGATATCCTCAGGTTGTTAACATAAGTAAAGAAGACGCTTATGCCATCAAACGTCTTGTTTATACCTTATGGCAGGAGGCAGAAGCTGGACTTGGAAGAGATGCATCATCAACAAAAAGGAAATTCATCAAAGTACGAAAAATACAACGAATAGAAAATTGTGCTCTATTTGATAAGTATGACGTTCATCGCAAAACAATGGAGCGCAAGGAATACCACATTGGGGAGTTTTCAGCTCCACACCGTCTTACTTCTCCAATCAAAACTACCCTCTTTTGTGAACAGTTTGACCACACATCAGTTCTTGAAACTGACATAAATCACAATTTAAATGAACACTATTTGTTCCACGGTACAAAGCCTGAACAGGTAGTATCTATTTGCAACGGGGGCCTCCAAATAAAGCAAGCATCACAAGGACTTTTCGGTACAGGAACCTATTTTGCCGAAGATCCAACAAAATCCGATCAATATGCAGGTAGGCGTTTCATATTTCATTGGAATAAGTTTGGACTTGATGTTTTACTATATATATTCATAATCGAGCCAACTTTGATCCAAAACATTCACATATTATGCACGTTGATAAAGGGTTTTTTCAGGTACATGATTTATTTAAAAACAAAATGATTAAAGCCAGTTGTCATAACTGCATCTTTTAATAATCCTGTCAGACTTTATTTGTTTACTGACGTTTTTTTTGAGTAGCCAGAATTTTCGATCTGTTATAGAAGCAAATTCAAATTTCAACAAGAAATCTAGCATCCAGATACCAGTAACGCAGATATCCAATAACAAGCATTGAAAACACAAGCAGGTATGAAAGTCAAACGGAATTTTAATAAGAAACAAATCATGTGACGTAACAAACACAAACGGGTTGACAATATTCCCGGAATTTCCGCTATATAATGCACACTTAATTCAATGATATCCCAAGATGTTCTGTACAAAAAGGATGGCAGCTAGTTAGGGAAAGGACTAACCTGTGTTTATCTAGACCTTTTAAAAACAGTACACTTTGTAACATGAAATTTCCAATTGTTGAACTTCCGCTTTAAAACATTTGAGCCATTTCAATACAGTATTTAATGTAACGAGATTGCAAAATGGTATATCCTAAGTTTGCTCACCTGCTTGAGTCAAACACGAATTCTATCAATAATGAAACATTGAAGCTATAACAATTGGTATGTTTCGTGTCGGTTTAGTCTTTATCCGAAAGGAAACGTCTAATGTAATCGTGTACCGTTGGATTAACTGCAGCATTGTATCAGGGAGTATATGACTCATCATTTAAAATTGAAAATAAATGCTCAATTTGATAACCGGTTTACATTTAGTCAATGCTTTAAAGAGCGTGTTCAAATTTAGATAAAGTTGGGATGAACAATAATGGCTGATAATATGAGTACCTCCTTCGAAGGGTCAATAGGAAATGATCCGATGGATGTGACCCAGGTTTTGGGGCAGGTTGGGTGGGAGGGACACCGGGTTCTAGGGTGCACCAAAGCACACTGTTATCCAATCGTCTTCCTAAATGAACGTATCCTTCAACAAACTGGGAAGCAGAACAAGTAATAAGTAAAACGCAACGATGATCATTTTGATATATGAATATAAACACAAGCTTAAAAAGGATACACATACTGTACTTGATGACTTAGAGCTAGAGGTTAAACCGTTAAGGGTTGGACACATTACCGTCCTTTCAAGCATTTTAGTAGACGTCGTCGTACAATCAAAGAGGTCAGTCACCGCAGGGTCCTCAATTTTCCCGTTCACCTTGAGGTCCATATTTTTTATAACCCTTGCACACGCATTGACGGAACATCGAGAAGTAACATGTATAAAATATACTTTTTTATTAACTTACACAATTCATAATAAGTTGGACTTAGTCGATCTTAAGAATCACTTAGTGCTGCGAGAATTAGTTAAGAAGTTTGGAATGCATTGTAGGATTGTAATAACATCATCATGCATTATACACATGTCGTTATTGTATATTCGTTTTTCATTTTAGGGGACAGCGATGTTAACAGAACTATCATACTTTTGCGCGTTTGTCTTGGTGAATTGTTCATTGAGAAGAATACAGTCGAAGCAAACTTGCTCGATTCACCTCCTTGTCGAACATGCTATAGACGGAATTGCGTGAACCATCCCTTCAGATTCGATTCTGTGGTCGCCGATGTTAATAATTTCCGCTTCAGAGAATTCGTGGTTTACAGGGATCACAGATCATATCCGGAATATATCATCACGTATGACCGTGTAGCTGATGATACCGATATGAAACCTTATCGTGCTTTATCACGTGCCCGATAAGTATTTCGTGAAATATATAGAGCTTATGTACCATGAGCTTTTCAATTCGGGATTTCTATCCCGATCGACACATGCGTCCCCATAAACATATGAGTCCTCTAGCGCGATGTTGTTTATTCTGACTTATTTTAACGACAAAATCATGTATTAAACAAGTCATGGTTATTAATTTAAATATTACATATTTGTTAAATACCTTATTGTTTTGAGCTAGTTTTCACCACGCGTAATGAAATTCCGTTACATATACACATCGTTACATATACACATTAAAGCACTTGTCGTCATTGAAACTGAAGAATGTCAATTGGTGAATCTAAAACTAACTAAATCTTAACGGTACTTTGATACTGCAGTTATTCGTTCAAACGCACTAAGTAGCCACAGAATAGCATTAATTCACGATTATTTCGGTATGTTTGGGGATTACAAATAGAGAGCCTAACAGAAAATCAGTATATAATTTATTAAATATGGGACACACATTATTTTTACTTTTAAATTCACACTTTTAAATTCACGTGTGTTTGTTTAATGTATTTTAGAAAAATATTACCTTTAAAAAAAAAACCCACTAAATTTCAAAGTTGCGTGAAAGTTACGGACATTAATTTGTCTTTCTTTCCTTCTACTGATACTCGTCGGTGTGTCCTTGGGCAAGACACGTTCCCTTAGCCTCGTCCGTCGGATGGTGACGTAAACCGGACGGTCCCGTTATCGGTCAATCCTCCGAGCACGTTAAAGAACCATAGGAATATATTAATAAGAGTAGGGCACGGTTCCCGAATTCCTATGTATCCTTCCCCTCTCTCTGGGGCGGCTCTAAATAACCTATACTGTGTTGATGAGCCGTTAAACAACATTAAATTCAAATTCTACTGATACTGTACACAATCTTTTCTCATTATCACGGCAAACTCGTGTCCTAGGAAAGGTTTACGGGCTTTTGAATCACTGATTGACACAGAAATTCAGCGAGATCTGGGGGAATAATTTTATTCAAATTTGGAATTCAAGATTGTCAGAGTCTCCAAAGCTAGATTATATATTTTTTTATTTGCAAGTTTCTGTTTTCAGTACTATTTACATACTATTACAATAAAAACAGAGTTACACCTCCGAAATTAAGATTCTATTCTCATAGACTTGGAATAGAAGCTAGAAGGTTTAAAACCTATAAAAA
This sequence comes from Cyrtodaria siliqua, assembly GCA_037043455.1. Classification (NCBI taxonomy): domain Eukaryota; kingdom Metazoa; phylum Mollusca; class Bivalvia; order Adapedonta; family Hiatellidae; genus Cyrtodaria; species Cyrtodaria siliqua. Next base: position 62,929 of record JAWPHD010012341.1, read on the forward strand.
CGAACTTGGAAAGGAAGTGTCAACAGTGTAATATGCTTGAAGATGAATTCCATTTTTTGTTTGAATGCCCCTTTATCATTGTCTTAGAAAACAACATATAAAGAAATGTTTATGGAAACATCCTAACATGTTCACATTAATAGAGCTCATGATTTCTTAAAGCCCGAACATAAATGCTTGTTTAGGACAGTATATTTATAAATATTTCAAATTAAGCAATGACATATATAGCGAAAAGTACACTCAGTACATTTGAAAACGCAACAGATATTTTAAAGATGTTACAATTGTATGTGTTTTAGCTGAAAGAAGTACAGAAAATCGTATGCAACTGTTTATCGCCATGTGTTAACCGTTGGGACAAAGAGACTTGCGTACTATATGTAACATAAAATACAATATTGATTTGAACAAAAAAACAGCAGAGTAAAAACAATTGAAAATCAAACATGTTGCGTTTTTAAATGTACTCAGTATAGTTAAGGATCACACCGACATATTAATAATAGTACATAAATACGATATTGATTGATTGATTGATTGATTGATTGATTGATTGATTGATTGATTGATTGATTGATTGATTGATTGATTGATTGATTGAAAATAACTTCTAGTATGATTGAAAGGGTGCACATTTGTGTGTACAGTCGTTGTATGGCATGTCAAGATGGTTTATAACATATATTATTAGAATCGCTCGTCTGTCATCTATTTCAAATGTTTGTAACTCATAGATATGCTTGTCTTGTGTTAGAATAAACATTATCTCTCTCCCTTGTATGTTTGTGGTGTCGTATATTTGCCTTTTATTACCCTTTTATTACCCTTTATTTGTAATTGTTATTGGTTTTGAATGCGTTTTTTGAATGTCTGTGTCCTGCGAATGCTACATCTCCAGTTCAACTTTTATACTTACTCATTACGTGGTCCGAGTATTAACTTTCATACCCCATCCAACCCCTTCTCTAAGAACAGAAATCGGAGTTGGCTGGGGTATGAAATAAAGCCTAATTTTCATCTTAAAAGGTTGAATATTGTAAAATTAAAACATTAAATAGGTAATTTTAAGCAGGTTATCGCATTTTTTTCCCAGTAAAACATGTTTTTAACTGTGTTTTATTGTCGAAATATTCGTTATAAAATTCTGCTAATATAAGCTTTCTCATCGCTTAATGTTTTAATAAGATTTTGAAAGAGATTGACAATGAGCAAAACTGATGCATGAGTTCAAGATTTACTTCACAGCTTTGGTAAACAACAACTTATGTAAGCAAACTGCATCAATCATGACACGAAGGTTCACATTAGCTTGTCAACAAAAGCAACTGACGCGTTTGTTCTAGAGTATATATCCCTTATTTTGTTGGGGAAAAAAATAAAATAATAATAATAAACAAAAAGCTTATGAACACAGTCCGTTTAGTAAACATGTTCCAATTTTCACCAAATATGATTTGAAGAATTGTACGGTATCGTATTTATACGTGTGATCATAAGCAAATGCCAAGCGTTTGTTACATAGTTATTGATCAGTAGTGTTATTACCTACTGGTCCTTTGAGATCATCAAGCCCAATCTTTGTGGCTTTAAAGTAGAACATCGCTTCAGCCGGTACTAGGAGGCGTGAGAGGTGTTGCACTTAACAATACCTCTCATGAACAGACTCAATAAAACCGAGTATGCTACTTGTATCTCTTGCTTGTGTTTGTTGCTTCCAAGGGATCCCCTCTTCAGTATTTATTAATAAGAGAAAGTTTTGGTAACCTTGATAACTCTGTAGCCCTTTGCGGAAGTGTGTATCCAATCTTAAACTCCACTTTATATAACAAGATGAAACTATATGTGTGTTTCTATAATTATCGTCACTTAATTATATAATAGTTAGAATAATGGAATTAGAATAATTCAACAAGTCAAGAATTTTCCTATATATATACTTTAATGTGTCATTTAATTTCCCGAGTGAGTAAATATAATAAGTAATAATAATGATTAAGTACTTAATATTCAAAATACGCAAGTACATGTACCAACAATAGGTAAGTAATAGATAGAGTCTGGTCTCAGCGAGTTGGCTTATTTAAACACCGAGATGGGCGTAGCCCATCGAGGTGTTTAAATAACCAACGAGCTGAGACAGACTCTATCTTTTTTTGTAGCATGGTGTACTGAGTAACACTGTGACGTCATAGTGACCGTACTCTTAATTCCAATATCCGGTAGTTGTAGAACGGTAAAGCCACGCCCCTTTAGTTAACCTAAATTAAAAGATTTAATGCTCTGCATTTATCAAAGGAAATGTCACCGACCATGCTACAAATGACCATATTGTCCGTATGATAACCATTTACCATATAATGTGAATATTAGTACAGATAAACATGCCTAATAATCCACCACGGATTTTTAAAAGTCACACATCAGTTGCTGACTTTATTAATTAATGTGTCTACCACAGACATTAATTCCACCATAACATTGATACCCGTTGTTGAGTGAAGACAAGTTTTAACCCAGTGAATGAAAACACTTCACTGACAGTCAAATTACAAGACACGCAGTCCAAGTAAATGAAAACATTTAACCGACGGTCCGTTTTACCAATGTGCTTGCATTCTTCACCAAAAAAACTTTTCTAAGCAAAATGCTCAATGGCTTTCTAGCATAATGATTATTACGTATATAAAATTACAAACATGACATAACTTTACAAGCGTGACTTATACATTCACAAACATGAAACTTACTACATAACAAATCATGACTAAAATTAGGCAATACAATTGCTGACTCTGTTTTAATTATATACGGATTAACCCCTTACACAGTATACCAAGACGAATATGCTACATGTAACAACAATATAAACATCGTCTTTACATAATAGTAAAATGTTGCGTTTTATAATTAATCATTTTAATATGTTTATTAAAATAAGCCAATTATCGTCACTTAATTATATACCAGTTAGAATAATGGAATAATTCAACAAGTCAAGATTTTTCCTATATATATATACTTTAATGTGTCTTATTTCATTTCCCGAGTGAGTAAATATAATAAGTAATAGTAATGATTAAGTACTTAATATTCAAAATACGCCAACCCTCGGGCAAACATAAAAACAAAAACAAAAATTGACGAACAAACAAAATGGTAACTAATAATTACTCACAACACAGACAATCAAAATAGATTATAATTAAATTAACACGAGAACACAGATCTTACCGTGATACTTTAACAGTCCCGCTCAAATGTTAATATTTGCGTAAATATTCTGAAACATTTTAGAAGCACATTTTAGTTTACACTAATCCTAAGCATCTTGTAACTCAACAGTATTGGTGAATACATGTGTAACTATATACATATACAGTAAATTTTATTCCTTGTTAAGATACCCTGAGAATTACACATTCTGCTAAAGCGCCTAACATGCCCTATGAAACTAATGAGTACTCTCCTGCTTGAGCCCTCCAGATTTAGATGTAAACCTCCATCACGCTTAGCAAAAAGGTATCTTCTGAAAGAACCACATGATGTGAATGAGATATATGAACGTACAAATGTAAAGTTCAAGTCTTTACTCATAACATTCCTTAGGTAGTCATTTATTTTTCTTATCCTAGCTTCACTGGAGGCGTGGTCGATTGGCCTTGGTAAAATGGACGAATAATAGTAGCCAACAAATTGGCATATTCTGAATTTTTCCCCCTATATATATACTTTAATGTGTCTTATTTAATTTTGAAAAATACACATTCTGCTAAAGCGCCTAACATGCCCTATGAAACTAATGAGTACTCTCCTGCTTGAGCCCTCCAGATTTAGATGTAAACCTCCATCACGCTTAGCAAAAAGGTATCTTCTGAAAGAACCACATGATGTGAATGAGATATATGAACGTACAAATGTAAAGTTCAAGTCTTTACTCATAACATTCCTTAGGTAGTCATTTATTTTTCTTATCCTAGCTTCACTGGAGGCGTGGTCGATTGGCCTTGGTAAAATGGACGAATAATAGTAGCCACCAAATTGGCATAGTCTGATTTTTTCCCCCTATATATATACTTTAATGTGTCTTATTTAATTTTGAAAAATACAAAAACTGTCTTTTCACTCAGAAAATTTCGAACAATGATTTTACGCGGGTATAATTTTTATTATATACTACAATTAAGAGCCAATCAGATACGGATTAACCCCTTACACAGTATACCAAGACGAATATGCTACATGTAACAATAATATAAACATCGTCGTTACATAAGAGTAAAATGTTGCGTTTTATAATTAATCATTTTAGTATGTTTATTAAAATAAGCCCATCAATAGACTTAATGTCGGGGTTCCTTATTTAATATCTAATTCTCAATATGTCGCAGCAGTTTCTGGGTCACGTGATTTAGGTTAAGGTTTTGGATCACGTTCACTTTGTTTTAATCTTTGTTATGTCTTCAGAAAAAAATCCTTGTGAGCTATCTGCCTTCCTACTCAATATCTAGGTCGTGAAACAAAACATAGTTTTTCTTTTAATGATGGACTCATAGACGGGTGAACATAATTTCGGAGAATGCAATTATATTCTTCTATGATACTGCTTTGATGATGCTACTTAATTACTTTGCCTCGGATTGCCAGAATACATACGTCACTTCTTCTTGTGTCATACACGACAGATTAGTAACAGCAAGGTTAACGCCCACAGACCCAAGATTGATTCATGTCAATTTGAATACAAAACATGAACTTGGACGTAATATGTAATATATATTTTCACACGTGTGCCTCCAAACATATGTTTAAAGAGTGAGTAACTGTGCAAAATAATCGAAAACGCATCAATGAGAAAAATAGTCCTATAGAAACCACAGCAATCAAATGCAATGGCACCGTAGTTCCGCTCTGCACCACAAACCGAAATAAATGAGAATACTTAAAAAGTCAATGAAAAGGATAATGCATAACATAAAGAGCGGCGAAGGCAGGGTTACCGACTTGGAAGGGCCTGTAGGCAATAAGGCCCACAGGTTAGCCCAAATCGATTTTATGTGCATACAACATCGCTTATATCCTGTCTTCAACGCTCGAATTGCCCAACCAGTCATAAAATAAAAGTACCTCCCAAAACGATATGGGTTTCTTAATTGCTTCTCATTGTAAAATATTCATCGTGTCAAACGTTAAAACGTTATAATTTTACAATATATGTTTCTGCAGTAATACGTTATAATGTATCTGGATTCTTGGCAGGGAATTTGGGGTCACATTCTCTGCCTGGAAATCATGTTCCGAGCCAGGATCGACTTTGGATTAATTCTCGAAATACATAAATGAAATTCCACACCTGAGCAGACCTTTAGGTGAAACTTTAAACCTATACATTCTCACTAAAATGTCCAATGCAATATATTGACGATAAATAAACACTCATATAATCGTCATATTAAAGAAAAACATATATTTAAAAAGTCAATGAAATTACACTGTAAGTGTTTAATATCTATATTTAATAGAAAAACAACAACAAAAAAACAAACAATCAAAAAAACAGTTAACAGTTTTCGTTTTTCATTTGGTCAATTTCCCCTATTGTGCACTTATTTCATTCCTTAAACGAGATGTTTCTAAATGTTTACGTACATGACGTCAATACTAAACCTGGACAAATTTGGCGGATTTTTTAATATTTAAAACCGTCGTTTGTCACGGTGTTGATGTTTTATTATCTTTAAACTTGCAAACAATACTTCTTCCTTTTCTGTTGGACTTTTACATACAGCGATAAGAAGGCTTCCACAACGTAGTTTTGAGATACTCATGGAAAATCATCAAATGTTCATGTCGCGAGACATAGTCGTCGACTCATGTCTACGGCGCGTTGACCAATCAATATCCGAGAATTTCCTTGCATTATGACACACATGTGCATATAACCGATTCACTCTTTTATGCAAATGCAGATGTGTTCATGTGAGTGTATACGCCATTAGATATGTCCTCTTGGTTGACACTGACTAACAGCCATGTATACAGACGTTTTACTTCCGACTTTAATATTGTGTAATGCAATGTATTTAAACCGTCTATGTCTGTATTATTGAAGGCATTCGATACCAATTCAAACCTGAAACATATAATACGACAAATAACACTTACAATTTTAAAATGTTGATAACGTTTATAGCGTTCATAATTCAACGTAAGGAAACAAGGAATTATTGTGAAATATATTTCTGGAGTAAACTACATGTATTTAGAGGCAACGTTATAATAGACTCCTTTCACCCACAGACCTCTAATACCAAACTGATGGAACACTGTAAAATGCACAAGAAATTTACGTGGGAGAGTGCGAACATTATACAAAATGTTGCCAAAATGTAAACACTTGTATCTTCAAAAGTTGTATAAATACATGTTTCATTCATGCCAAAACCCCATCACAAATGTTAGGATTTTCCTCACTCAACCGTTTAAACAAAAAATGAGTTCAGCGGACACCTTTGGTATGTCAAACCTTGACGTGTAAGAGAAAAGCCAAAGATGATGAGATTTGTTATCTTTAAACAGATTTTGTCATACAACGTCTTATGTTGAAAATAAATATGACAATTATTATAATCCCATTTTCTATACTCAATATGAATCTTTTGAAGTAATTCTCATCAAAATCAAAGAATAAATGAGAGAGGAGATAGGTTGCCACGTGATATTTTGGCTACTTTATTGGTTCAGACAGGAAGATTCCTATCGGTTTATTAATATGTATGTGTTTCTCCTTAGCGTTAACGCATAGTTTGCCATTGTAGAGCTAAGCATTACGTTTAATATTTCGGATGACGACATCATTGACTTATATGACTTTCAATTCCAAAACAGAAAACAAATCATTACCCATCTATCAAAGCCAGTAAACCGATATTACCGTCCAATCATTAACATCATAACAAACATTACCAGAATAATTATACACTATCGTCTCATCAGTATCAGCCTAATGGAAACATCATCCATTCATATAAATAGCGTGATCAAATGATTACCAGCATTACAAAAATATCATTCAATAATTCCCAACAAACGACAACCACCACCACCACCACCACCACCACCAACACCACAACAACAACATAAACATTATTAATCTAAGGCATCAACATGGTGCAAACATAAGGAAAACTTACAACGTATAATATACAACCGCATTTACATTGAATATAACGACCGACATAATTAAATAATATATTTAAATATATTTCAATCTATTTTGTGTTATGGCCGGTGGGACGGTTTGGGTTTGGTTGTAGAGGGGGAAGTAAGAGGAGGGGGCGGGGATGCAATAATAAAGCTATTATAAACAAGCTTATATCTATAAATGGAAGACGCCAATATTTCGTAAACGTTATACATATCATGCACATCTGTTCCATTAAAAGGATATTCATATTTACATGCTAAATACTACTAATATTATCATCTTTACTGCGATTATTTTATTTAAGCTGTCAAAAGAAAAATACATATGGGAGACAAGTGTGCCATCCTTACAGCATTTAATGAAATCTTACTTTGAACATGCTATTATCTCCCTTAAATTGTCGTAGGTGATGTACTAGAAAATGTATACAGTATTATAATAATAATAATAACAAGGGGGAGATGTGCATAATTATATAGAGTAAAAGAAATGGAAAAAGAATGAAAGGAAAAAATAACTATTAACAAAACAAATGTATGTACAGTGGAAATAAAATTTAATGTGTTAACCCGTCGATCGCCCAAAACAGATCATGAAAGACAACATTACTTGACAATAAACAAGAATACAGTAATGTAATGGTATATATAACTTTGTTGTCCGGTGCTTGCATTTATTTGTGTCAGCAAATAAAGTATCTTTGATATGTAAATTAGATTGGGTTCACCGAGAAAGGGCTTCTCTTGTAACTTATCATGCTTATCCCACGATTTGCATGGACATTGTTTTTTAAGTTGTAATACTAATCTATGAATGAGGTGACACTAATCTATCAATGAGGTGACTTATTTAGTAGTACACTTGTATTTGTGTTGTTTTGACTTATTTCCATTACTCTCGATTTCTTCCTGGGTAGATCGAGTAGTAATGAAATTCAAAGTGTTTTACTAAAGGGGCAAAACACATATGGTCATGGCGGGTTAGGCTTGTGAAACACATAACTGTGATTATAACATTAACGGAGCGATTCAGGAAAAAAAATACGTGATTTGATACTCTTTATACGTAAGAGATGTGTCTTTGACAAATGTTTGTGATCGAAACAATTCGTGATGGATATAACCATTTTCATTCACTGGAATTACGTAAAGCCATCACGTTTTAATAACATAGCGTGAATTCCATATTACAGCAAGTATAATAACAACATCTCCCAATCACAACAAGTATAAACACAACATAATCCAATCACAACCAGTATAATAACAACACCATCGAATCACAACAAGTAAAATAACAACAACATTCATCCCAACAGTATAGCATTGCCAGCATGACAACAGCGTGTTAAAAGTATACCAGCATAATAACAGAATCGTCGAAACATTAAAATCCTGACAACAGCGTAAAAAATCTATTACCAGAATACAAACACTATAACCAATCACTGCCATCCTAACGATACCATCACCCGAAACAACAGCGTGTTAAACTGAACACTATCATAACATCGATACCTTTCAATCACAAAAGCATAATAATAACATCCTCCAATCACAACGAGCTCAAAAGTACCACCATCCATCCAATCATTCCAGTATAACAAAAACGTGACCATATGATCACCAGCATAACACCAATTCTGTTCCATCACAACCAACACAACATCATCGAATCACAACCATGATATCTGTGTTACCTTTCAGTGCTTCGATCTGCAACTACGAGTACGCAAGTATTAAAATGTATAATGCTGTTTAATATTTAAATAGCATGTGCACATGGTTTGCCATAGATATTTTGAGTCCTCTAGACTGAACTATATATCTATCACCAGCAGCGGTAATATGACGGGCAAAATTACCCACACATTCTGTAAGGGTATGCGCAACTGATTTATGTATGTCGATTAATGTCTGCGTGTTGCACTCCGTTTTCGTGGGCGTACGCGCATATGCGAGTACATGTGGTGTGTGTGTGTGTGCTTGCGTGCATGCATGCGTGCGCGCGCGCCCATGTATATACATGTATAAGATTGATGTCCCTCCGCCTGATTACCACGCAATAGTTTATGCACAAATGAGAACATTTAGGTTGAACAATATATGTGCCGAGGGTTATGTGCAGTTTTATTATATTTGGGGACATCGGTTTGGGACTCTTTTGAAATCCGAAAATACGAACATCGTAATATAAATTACAGGGCTTCGTTTTATAAATCAACTTACGAGCATTTGATCGTAAATTCAATTTCTTAAATGCTTTACTATAAATTACACTTTTCAAATAAACGTGATTTCATTTCATTTTCTTATACATGAGATATTTCTGTACTACGTACACACATAATTGTCTACATTGAATGCTTAGGTGAACAGGGTGAATGATTTTAAAATTTGAGACTTATCGTAACATGTTTATTAAACAGGGTCCAGATCCTTACCAAATCCTGTTTTAGTATTAGTTAGTGTACATACCAGCTTAACAAACTGGTCTACCTACCTCCTCGGGTTTATGGGGGATTGGTCCATGTAACAGCATTCTGTATTCTTCCAATGTCCGTTTCATATCTTTCAATCGCTAACTTATTCTTTTCCACTCTGGAAACACAAATTTTACAAATAAGAAATGTTTAAAATATATACTGATAAAGGTGATCTTTTGGGAGCAATAAACACAATTAAGAGAATAAAGCAGCATACTCGGTTTTATTGAGGCTGTTCATGAGAAGTAATGAAAGAAGCAACAACTCTCAAGCCCCCTAGCACCGGCTTAAGCGGTATTCTACTTCAAAGTTGTTATTTGTACAAAATATGTATAGTATGTCAGTTAATTCAGATTATTTTGTAATTATTACGCGTTGGAGATGCCATATGACATGTTATATTCGCTCATTTGATCGGTAGTGACTGCTGTTGTCAAAATAACTAGTATATATACTCATGGTCTAAACGCACCACAAAACAAATCCTTTTAAAGTTAGAATTTGAGGCATTTTGGAGTTAATATGATATAATCCATATATATGAGTCGACATTTAACTTTTTTATCGTGCATATCTGGAATTAGTGCATTTGACATTGGTGGTATAAAATGCACGTGCATTTGCAGTTTTCGTCACTAACATTGCACACAAAAACTCATTTTCTCAAATACATTCATGGCATAATACTGTCAGACGCCAATCAATTAAAAGGCCAGTAAAACGAAATGGAATTTATTCCGAGACAGATGAATGCAGCTTGAAACTGAGTGGAACATTTTTCATTTGATGATTACCCATAGTAAACAATGTTAAATGGCATGGTAAATAACTACGTAAATGCTTGTCATAAAAATCTACCTTAAACAATAGAGACAAGTTAGGTATCAACGATGCAATACTTAAGAAGTAGAAAATATTAGTTCAGCTGTTTTATTCCAAATGGTTTGCGAATAATCCAACAATATAAACATATGGAGTTAATGGTGCGTTTTCAATGAGCGTCAGTTTATTTTGAAAGGTACAAAATGCATATGTTTACTGCATACATTTTCGGATAGCTAACTAGAGCAAAGTCGATATGCACCATCGCAAATGACAGATGATGCCGTCTCAGAGTCCTAATGGTGGTGAAAATTAGCATGAAATAATTACATCTCAGTTAACTTCGATTTGGTCAATCACGTCGACTGTTTGATGATGTTTCATGTTTTGAACATTTGAAATGTCTATATGGGGCCCCAGGTGTCTCAGCATGATTGAAACCCAGCTTCGCTTTAAGTACTCTCAAAGACGTCCAACTTAATATATATATCATGACTAGTGTGATGATGCCCGATGTTTTTTATCTATGATGCCCTGCATTAGAGTCCCAAAGACAAATATTGAAAAATAGGTTATATATATGGATACGCATATAGTCGTCCTTCCATTATAAATAACTAAAATGTAAATGAAAATATGTTAGTACACAGTCAGCCTTTTATGAGCTCAAGTTTTGACGTTATACCTATCAACTAAGGGCGAAGGTGTCAATGGATTTTTTTTAAAAACCCGACCTGCCGTCTGCAAACCCAGAATATACATGCACTCATTGTCAATTATTAATCAATGATTATTAATATACCCCTTTTAATGTTAAAAATAAATGGGTATAATTAACACTGGGAGAAAAGAGTTAATGCAACTGTTCTTGTTTTACTGTTATCTATTTGCATTTTTTCGAATATCACTATCCCTACTCACCGTATTCTCAAATCGTCATCCTCCCCACCCAACCGAAATATTGATTTGAAAAACCCATTTATCTTGATAAAGTGTTCTTTAGTGAATGCAGTTACTCCGCCAAAAAATGAACTATACGGCATTCTGAAATGTAAAAGAACCATATATAGCATGTTTCTAGGACCATATGAATTAAGGCAATGAGTAATTTATATTGAAAGACATATGTTACGATAGGTATTTGACCTATCGAGACGCTCAGATTCAAATATCAGTGTGTTTTGTTTATACGGCATAAACCGCACATTTACATACGTGTAATTGAATTTATTATAAGCAGACGAGAGATGTCGCGGTGTGAGGGGACACGTGTACCGGATACGGTCATCCTCGGGTAGTAGATCGACGTCGTGGAAGACGAAGCACTGGTAGTCTTTACGTTTGGCCGCTTCCACAACGCCCACATTCATTAGTAGAGCCCTGTTAAACGTTATGTTCCTAGCCTGTGGAGTAAAATCACAAAAGACTAAAAGTTCATAATGTGTGAATCCGAAGTTTTCTATATATGTAACGGGTCATTTTCTAACAAATGGGGAGATTAGATTTGGAACAAAATTGCTAAAACAAATATCCATCAAACTAAATGTAATTATAATAACAGCATAAACGAGGATGCGGACAGTCAAAACGTAGAACATGCAACCACAGAGCATTCAAATAAATGTTTTATTACTATATAAAGCAGCAACAGCATTTGTCATGTGTCTGTGATGTTACCGAATTGCTTGATACATTTAAAACGGGGAAAACTAAAGTAAAAAGTAAAATATCACACTAATTTCACTCATATATTACTGTGTTTACATCAAAAATAAATATTGGGATAGTTGTCTCTTTATCATGTTAAATATGACAAATTCCGTCAACATTTGCTTTTTTTCCATAACAATTTTAAATAACTTAAAAACAATTAAAAAGATTAAGCATTATCTTGCCCTAATACTATTTGAATTATCTCAAACCATAATACTTTAAATAGAAATGGCAAACTAAAATATATGACAATATCAATTGTACCACTATATCACAAATAAGTAGCGGTAACAGCACATACACTGCGGTAACATCAAGGACATATTTTAAAACACCAGTGACCACTCCAGAAAAAGTATCAGTTATGCGTCACAGTTACAACGGTAGACGTGTAGTGGCGCCATTTTGGAATGAATGTAACACTGGCACATCAGTTTTAATACAAACATCAAACCATTCGTAAAACCATTCGTAAAACTTGTGTTGTTGTGAAAACTGGTAACATCAACGACACATTGAGTAACTCCAAAGACAACTCCAGACTTATTATCAGTTTTGCATCACAGCTATGACTTTAAATGATTAATGGCAACATATTGTAATGCATGAGACGTGTGCACATCTGTTTTAAAGGGATTGATGCACTATTTTCAATCAGGTGTATTTTAAAGATCTCTGAAAATCTTGAGAAAAGCTGAAAGAATTATCAAAATGCCATGAATATTAAAGGAGGTATGATCCAAAGAAACATAAAGGGAGGCCGCCTTCTTGGAACGATAACGTCATCGCGCCTTTTTACCATATATGGCATATTGACAAAATGTCTTTTAACGCAAAGAAAATAACTGCAAATGAAACATAACCATACAATTTTACATCTGTATATTTGTTTTATTCAATTTGCAGTGATTTTTTTGCAGTGATTTTCTTTGCTTTGAAATGCATTTTGTCAATATGCCATATATGGTAAAATGGCGTGATGAAGTCATCGTTCAAAGATACAAAATACTTTTCTTAAATCTATCCCTTCATTTAGGCTCAGCAAAACTTGAATTTCTCGATAAGAAAACATTGCCAAAAAGTATCCATGATGTCCTCCATTTTTGTTTTGCTTTGATGTGCGCATGTCTAAACGGAAGGCGATGGAGCTATGATACGATGGAGCAGGGGGCGATGCGACATCGCACATCGACTGCAATGGTGCGATAGCACGAGGGTACGATGGCGATGACACGATGGTACGATGGCGATGGTACGATGGTCCATCGCGTCATCGTCATCGTACCATCGTACTATCGTACCATCGCCATCGTACCATCGTGCCATCGCGCAT
>JAWPHD010012342.1:0-76485 GCA_037043455.1 Cyrtodaria siliqua
CAAAATCGATACAGTCCGATTTTAATGGCTTATTTGCTGAAGATAGATCAATTATTTTATTAATTACTTCATTGTGATTGATAGAATGAACTTAACTTTATTCATCCATGGTATTTTAAAATTCAGATGTTATACTTTTATTGTCTAAAAAAGCATTTCAAAATGGCGACTTTTACATTATGACAGATATAAATCGCACATGCACAGTACGTGTTGTCCTTATTACCTAATAACAGATAACAGATAACGGTTAGTATTTGTTCACGAAAATGGATCACCCACACTCACACACACATGGTGTTATATGGTATCACACAGTACTTAACTGTTTTGAAGAAAAAAATAAACAATATTTAAAGAAAATGGAAACTCATATACTTTCTGTGATCCTTCTACTAAATTGTTATGATATAAAATGTAATCAGTTTTACTTAAACATGTCAGGTTTCGATTAGAAAAGAAGGGTACCCTCACTGAGCTTATTATTTTAAATGGTATCAAGGTATGCACATATTGTGTATCCTGTATTTGTTAGTACCTGGTACCTGGTATAAGATTCAAGGAGTGACCATTTCTAGAAACAATAATGTACAACAGACTCATTAGACTAAAAATTAATGAATTAATGACTAGGGGTGATACATTTTAAAGATCATAGGGAAATGCATTATTTTGAAATATTCTTTATGTATGCAGGCCTTTTTCTACTATTCTCACGGGCATCGGACCCGTTCCCAATGCCAAATATAGTTGTTTTTTCCCAATTCTGAAATAAAATTCCCTGTTTTTTTTGTTTTTTTTTGTTTTTTTTACAAAGTCAGGTCAAATATACAAATGTTTACAAGGAAATACTATAAAAATAACAATATTTAAATCATGTATCATGTATTGAAACCAGGCAATTAAAACAACCTGATACGTAAATTTCCCCAATTTGTCCAGGGTCTTTTTCCCAAAATGGGCAGAAAAAGGGCTGGTATGATATATATACTTTTCTTTTTCAATTATTTGATTATTTGTACCTAAAGTCATCACATCTATAAAATAATTATCATATTTTAGCCGTGATGCATACTGTTTTATAGATTGGACACTACCGTGATACCATAGAACCCTTGATATCATAGGAAGCCAGCATATATGATAGATACCACACCACTTGGGGGCGGGGACTGTAGTGCATAAAATACACATCTACCTTAGGGGTGGGCAATTTTTTTTAAGGGAAATGCCAAAAGTTTGGTTAGTTTTAACACGTTTTTTTATAAAATTTTATATTTTGAAAATTAAGGATAAATTAGTATAACTATAGTCTGAGTACAGGGCACTCATTAGGCCATTTTGGGGCCGAAATTCATCCCCGTTCCCCTCCCCTTAATGTATAACTTTTCCCCCTTTAACTGTAAAAATTCCCCTAATAAAAAAAAAAACAGCATACTTATTGCAATTTGGAATGGTACATTCTTGGTGCCACTTAAATAATAAAAAACTCCATTAATTTGTGTTTCTCCTTTTTGATATGAAAACAACGCAAAGTTCCCCTTCCTGGGGGCCCTGGCCCCAGTCCCCTAAAAGCTGACTAGAGCACTGCTGAGTCAAACATTTAGATAAAACAATTTTATTTGTTAATGGTCGAACACATGATTAATTTAAACTCTTGAATGAACTGTATAAAGAACTACTTCCAGGAATTTGACTCGAGTATTTAATACACAGACCTAATCATGCTAATAACAAGTTATTACTGTGTTAAATAGAATTTAAGAAGTTTCCATATTTTGCATATTGATTCATCTGTTCTTGGAAAACCACAAGAAAAGTAAAAAAAAGAAAAGAAGTTTAATAAGTAGTCTAAAGTAGCCAACAACAGGATAAAATATGGAGAATGGGCCTAGAACCTTCTAACCTGCAGAACTGCAGAGTTGCTGCAAATTCTATTGTAGACACTCCATTTACGCTGGAGCCACGTTTATTGGTTTTCTGCCACTGCTCTAATGATGTGAATGAGAATTTGCAGCAACTCTGCAGTTCTGCAGGTTAGAAGGTTCTAGGCCCATTCTCCATATTTTATCTCGATGTACATGGAGGATGAGCCTGGCATGTTCATTCCTGTTAGGTGCCATATAACCTTTCATGTGTTGGTGCACCTTAAAACCCCAATTCAATTCAATCTATACGTTTAAGGCTTAAAACAATTTTTTTAATTTGAAAGCAGCTTGCAAAATTTTGCCAGCTGTTGCAATTTCAACTCCCATTTTCAAATTCAAAACTCGCAAAATGCGAGTTGCGAGTGCTAAATTCAAGCCCTGAGGTATGCACTACAAAACAGTTCATCATAACTCTGTCCAGGTGTTCAGGTCATATGATAACGTATATGTGCCGTTTAATGTATTCAAGGGTTCTTGACCCTTGACTGAATATGCGTAAAATGAATTATGAGTTGGTAACTGTAAGGCCAAACAAAAAAATAGGTGTGGTTTCAGGTAACACTGGCAAAAAAAAATAGGGTAGGGAGGTAGGCTTTTTTTCTTCTTTTTTTTCTCAATAATGAGTTCAATTATGATAATGAATTTAAATATGTTAATTACTCTACCTTGAGTTCGATTTTTTTGCATTATCCCCCAATTTTTTTTTTTTTAATTTTTGCATAAAAAGTTTTAGGGCCCCTTAGGGCAGGTCGGGTTACCTGAACCACACCTATTTTTTTATTTGGCGTAAGGGAGGAAGTGTCGATTTGGCTGGTCAAAGACTGATATTGTTTCTATAGAGTTTGAATTCTAAAAATATGTCAGTTATATATATGAGCCGAAACACACGAAAATGACCCTTCAGACAAAATTTCCACATTTTATGTTTTTTAATGTTTATGAAACACGGTGATTTTCTCTTTAAAAATCTGTTAAATTTATGTTGATATCTTGATTAAAACTGATTTTATCTCAATTTGAAAATTAAAGATTATAATCGCCATTAATTTTGACGTCGACGTCGGCGTCTTGGACGACGTCATTGATTAAATAACATCAAAAAACATAAACAATTACCATTTTCTATAGCATCAACTATTTATATAAGAAAACATATTCCCTATGATATAATAATTAGGTAAAACACAGAAGTGACGAGAAATTTGATTGGTAATTAATTGATTACCAGCCAACGTCTAAATTGTTACTTTATGACGTTGTCGTCTAAACGTCCGAAGGGACGTTTTCGTGTGTTGCGGCTCATATGTATATTGTCGAAAAGTTTAGAAACGGTGTACATACGCTGTAAATTTTGGTTGTTGTTGGCGGGACAGCTATTTTGCTCAGATTTAAACTGTTTTACTGGCATTTTGACAGGCAATTTCTTAAAGTGCCAGAAATTTTTTGAAGCACTGGCAATATTTTGCAAGTGTTTAACAGCCTTCTAGTTTAGAAGATTGATGGAAAGTAAAAGTAATTGCAATCAAAGACCAGTCAAAATGATATCAAAAAGGGTTATTGTTTATTGTTTGCATGAATAAGCTATAATTTGCCATTTTTTTGCCAGTTGATAAAAGTGCTAAATTTGAGCCCTGTTTTGGCTCAAGGTGATCTATTGGGATTACTCTTCGTCCGTCCGTCCGTCCGTCCGTCGTCGTAGTTAACTTTTCTTCAGATGACTTCTTCTCAGAAACCGCTTGGCTAATTTTGACCAAACTTCACATGGATGATCCTTAGATGAATGCTTTTTAGATTTGTTAAAATTAGGTCAGCGCGACATCCAAGATGGTCGCCATTACTATATATGGTTGAAACCTTAAAAAATCTTCTCCAGAACTGCTGGA
This sequence comes from Cyrtodaria siliqua, assembly GCA_037043455.1. NCBI lineage: Eukaryota > Metazoa > Mollusca > Bivalvia > Adapedonta > Hiatellidae > Cyrtodaria > Cyrtodaria siliqua. Next base: position 3,812 of record JAWPHD010012342.1, read on the forward strand.
CAGATTTCAACAGTTTTACTAGTCCCCGGGGTCAAAAATGGCCGTGCCCTGGGAGTCCAAAGTTTATATATTGAGATTTTGCTTCTTTTTCATATAGACATACAGGAAAAAACTTTAAAAAAAAATCTTCTTCTCTGAAACCACAAGGCACAGAGCTCTCATGTATTACACATGTAACTACAAGAGCCAGAGGTTTGATATTTTGCATTTACTTTAAGCTTATGGTCCTTTACCAACTTTGTTCAAATGTTGACCCTTGGGACACATTTGGCCCCACCCCGGGGGTCACAGTTTTACATAGGCTTGTATAGGGAAAAACTGAAAAAAATCTTCTTCTCTGGAACCACATGGCATAGAGCTTTCATGTATTACATGTAGCATCAGCTTATAGTCCTCTATTAAGTTTGTTCAAATGGTGACCCTGGGGTCAAATTTGTCCCCGCCCCGAGGGTCAGTTTTACATAGACTTATATAGTATTTTTTTGTAAAAAGTCTTCTTCTCGGAAAGTACAAGAGCCAGAGGTTTGATATTTTGCATTTACTTTAAGCTTATGGTCCTTTACCAAGTTTGTTCAAATGGTGACCCTGGGGTCACATTTGGCTCCACCCCAAGGGTCACATGTTTTACACAGACATGTAGAGGGAAAAACTTAAAAAAATCTTCTCCTCTGAAACTGCAAAAGCCAGCGGTTTAATATTTTGCATTTGCTATAAGCTTATGGTCCTCTACCAAGTTTGTTCAAATGGTGACCCTGGGGTCATATTTGGCCCCGCCCCAAGGGTCACATGTTTTACATAGACATGTAGAGGGAAAAACTTAAAAAATCTTCTTCTCTGAAACTGCAAAAGCCAGAGGTTTAATATTTTGCATTTGCTATAAGCTTATGGTCCTCTACCAAGTTTGTTCAAATGGTGACCCTGGGGTCAAATGTGACCCCGCCCCGTGGGTCACAGTTTTTCATAGACTTATATAGGAAACACATTTGAGTCTTCTTCTCTGGAACTACAAGAGCCATAGGTTTAATATTTTGCATTTACTATACTCTTATGGTCCTTTACCAAGTTTTCAAATCTTCTTCTCTGAAGCCACAAAGCTCTCATATAGTACATGTAGCCCTGGGGTCACATTTGGCCCTGCCCAAGTTGTTACACTCTAGCACCTTCATGTTGTATTTGATATTTGCCAAACTTTGTCAGTGTCTTTATATCAATGTTGTTATACACAACAGAGCCCACATTTTGTGAACAATCTTAAACAAACCTGCACAGATTGTATATGACCATAAGATTTCGAAGAAGTTTGATAATGTGCCAGTACTCAGGTGATCGATTTAGGGCCATCCTGGCCCTCTTGTTTAAGAGTGTAGTTGCAATTATAAGGTAGTGCTCTGCATCTCAACAATTTCCTTTCAGTATTTTACAATGATAACCATAGTAAATAAAATTTATATTGGATTTTTAAAAAAAACACACTTCTTTTCTGAACTCCCTGATCATACCTCTTTTTATCTGACCCACTTTTGACGGATGCAGGTGTTTCCAATAAACTAGGTTATCAGGTCAATAAACTATGTCATCAGGTCAATGAACTAGGTCATCAGGTCAATAAACTATGTCATCAGGTCAATGAACTAGGTCATCAGGTCAATGAACTATGTAATCAGGTCAATGAACTAGGTCATCAGTCAATGAACTATGTCATCAGGTCAATGAACTAGGTCATCAGGACAATGAACTAGGTCATCTGGTCAATGAACTATGTCATCAGGTCAATGAACTAGGTCATCAGGACAATGAACTAGGTCATCTCGTCAATGAACTAAGTCTTCAGGTCAATGAACTCGGTCATCAGGACAATTAATTCAGCGATTCAGCGTAAAAAATGGTCTTCTTTTGTTTATACTAAAATAACCAAATGAAATATTTCATTGGATTTATCTTTTGACAAGATGAAATCTACACCATACATTTTCCATTTCAGACATACCGGTATACAATTGAGGTCATCACTGAGGTGGGGCGATGGCTGGGGGAGTGTTACGCTTGTGTAGTAGATGCTCCAAGTTTCTTCATCAATACATGCAATACAGAACATACCACGTGGGATCATCTTACAACAGTAGGTGTCAAATGTTATGTGGAGAGAGCAAAACTAGGTCATGTTGTAGGCAGTGATGGGTCTGGGTGAAGTGTTTCGTGTGTGTTGATCTAAGGGATGAAAGATGAAAATAAACGATATATTGTATTTTATAAACTGGTAATTTAAAGGGACACATGTCAATCTTGAAGTCTTTATCAAGCATTAAAATTAGCCTCTCCATTTATTAACCCAGTATCATTTTGACTTTAAATCTCCTTGCATATATTTGAAAACAATTATAAGTTTTTAACTCTTCCTCGTTATTCTGCCATAGGTTTGAATACATTATTGGTGAAATGTAATCAACAGTCAGTAACATGCAAAGACAATTTGCTTTAATTTAAACTGTTCTTATAATTAATATTAATTATTGAACAAAGGTAATAATATATGTAGAAAAACTAATGGGATGCTTTAAAAAAATTATTGCCATGACATTGTGTCCCTGTAAAGTATCTATCTCGCCAACAACAGCCAAATTGTTTTAACCAAATTTGTTTTAAACCTGTTTATTTTATATTGAAAAATCAGATGTATTTATATGGTATGACGCTGTTGGTTTCTCTGACCATCTGGGCACAATGGAGTGTGGACTGTTTGTTTAAATAATAGTCTCACTATTTCAGATGTACTCTCATTGTCAGAGGAAGTGTCAGAAGCATTGCATGCTGGGAAGCCAGTTGTTGCCTTGGAAACCACTATCATCACACACGGAATGCCACACCCCAAAAACCTCAGGTAAAAATGAACCATTGAAAAGTGAAGGAGTAAAAATAAGAATGCAGGGCTGTTTTTCCCAAAATTGGGAAGCCGAAGGGGCCCGAACCTGTCCAATTTGGGGGGAAAAAACATGCTTATTTCTCATTTTAGGACATATGGTAAGATTTCACAAATTGAATTGGATTTTATAGTCACACCAACAGCTAAGGTCATATGGCGACTTTCCAGCTTCCATTGGTGGCGGAAGACCCCAGGTGCCCCTCCAGGCAATTTTCGTTCACCTGGGTAGAACCACTGATGTTCCGCAAGCCAGCTGGATAGCTACCTCACATAAAGATTCCCGAGACAATACGAGGAAAGGTGATATGATATCACGCTCATCCACGACCTTCTCGATGTATCGTAAAGTTATATTTTTAACAAACCTAAATTTAAAAGGTCAATGAGGGATCGAATCCACAGCAATGAGGGGCAAGTTATTTCATGTCAGAGACTCTAACCACTTGGCCATGGATGCCCCTCATCAACTGAGTAAATATGACAGTACTGTGCTTTATTTATATTTCCATCTATTATTTATTATAATTACTGACTTCTCATTTATTTTCATGTCCAGAGTGTTCTTGATTCCTAAACTGCATCAAATTATTGGTTTAAACATAATAGATAGAGTATGGTCTCACCAAACATCATGATTGGTCATACCCATCTCAATTTTTAAATCAACCAATGAGATGAGACCATACTCTGTTTTGCAGCAAATTTCTCCTGTCTGCCTTGCTCTAATTTCCGATAACTGGTAGTTAGTGTTCGCCAGTCATTCTGACAGGTGTTATTTTCACTTAAATGATTTACACATTGTGCATATGAAAAGGAAATGTCAATGACCATGCTACAATGATGAGTTATTGAATGATAAAAAAAATTGTTCAAGATTGCTGTGTGTTTACCTTTATATATTCAAACTCAAATTCTTGTACTAAACCCTTAAAATAATAAGTGACACGATTGTTGTTCATATTTTCAGTACGGCTCTTGCAGTAGAAAGCTTGGTAAGAGAGAATGGAGCTGTACCTGCAACTATTGGTATTATCGCGGGGCAGATCCACGTCGGTGAGTAACTAAAGAGCTACTTATACATGTCTGGTATACGAGACAATACGGGGAAAGGTGACATATATGATATCACGCTCATCCTCGACCTTCCCGATGTATGGTATTAAGTTTTTATCAAACCTAAAAGTTAAAATACTGATTTCATTCTTTTTGTTTACTGGTAATCAGATTTGTTAAACATGGATCACAGAACAAGCGTTAAAAACTAGTGCAGTGCAATCAATACAGCTTTAAAGGGACACACGGAAATCTTGAAGTGTGTATCAAGCATTGAAAGTGTGTGTAATTCTAAGGATTAAGTCCCTCTACCGTTGGAGCTCCCTCGCTGACAGGGCATTATGTGTGAGTGATTGTGTGTTGTGCTGTGTATCTATCTACAGTCTACTTGAAGCAGATATAGTGCTGCCACACTGGAATACCATGCGTAATACATGATACCCCACCCAGTCACCTTTTTCTGACACTGGGCCAAGCATTGAAATCAGCATCTTGATTTATTTTTGCTGTACCATGTTGATGCTGTACCATGTTGACATTAATCCTGCTTGCATATAGTTAAATACACTTTTGAGTTTTCATTTTTAGCTCTTCTGATCAGAGATCAGCAGAGCTTATGCCGTGGTGCGGCGTCCGGCGGCCGGCCGTCCGTCTGTCCGTCCGTTAACTTTTATTTGTAGCGACTACTCCTCTGAAACTACTGGATGGATATTCATGAAACTTTACAGAAATGTTGTCCATGAAGTCTAGTTGATCCTAGCAAAAATTCATGTTGATGTGAAATCCAAGATGGCCGCCAAAGCTAAAAATAGATTTTTAAAATACAAGTTTGTAGCGACTACTTCTTGAAAACTATAAGTGATATTGATATGGGACTTTTTCTAAAATGATCAACATGACATGATGTTGGTCGTTGTCAAAAATCATTTTGATTCGACGTTTAACATGGCTGCCAGCGGCCATCTTTGTTTACATAGAGTTATATAGTAAAAACTTGTAGCGACTACTCCTCTGAAACTACTTGGCGGATTTTCATGAAACTTTACAGGAATATTGCTCTTGATGTGTAATTGATCCTAGCAAAATTTCAGATCAGCCAGAAATTCAAGATGGCCGCCACAGCTAAAAATAGATTTTTAAAAAATAAGTTTGTAGTGACTACTTCTTGAAAACTAGAAGTGATATTGATATGGGACTTTTTCTAAAATGATCAGCATGACATGATGTTGATCCTTGTCGAACATTATTTGGATTTGACGTTAAACATGGCTGCCAGTGGCCATCTTTGTTTACATAGAGTTATATAGTAAAAACTTGTAGCGATTACTCCTCTGAAACTACTTGACGGATGCTCATGAAACTTCACAGGAATGTTGCTCTTGATGTCTGGTTGATCCTAGCAAAATTTCAGGCTGGCCGGAAATTCAAGATGGCCACCACGGCTAAAAATAGATTTAAAATAAATAAATTTGTAGCGACTACTTCTTGAAAACTGTAAGTGGTATTGATATGGAACATTTTCTAAAATGATCAGCATGACATGATGTTGAACATGGCCGCTAGTGGCCATCTTTGTTTACATAGAGTTATATAGTAAAAACTTGTAGTGACTACTCCTCTGAAACTACATGGCGGATTTTCATGAAACTTTACAGGAATGTTGCTCTTGATGTGTAATTGATCCTAGCAAAATTTCAGATCGGCCAGAAATTCAAGATGGCTGCCACAGCTAAAATTAGATTTTTTAAAAAAGAAGTTTGTAGCGACTACGTCTTGAAAACTATAAGTGATATTGATATGGGACTTTTTGTAAAATGATCAGCATGACATGATGGTTATCAGAGTCAAACATTATTTTGATTCGACGTTAAACATGGCTGTCAGCGGCCATCTTTGTTTACATAGAGTTATATAATGAAAACTTGTAGCGACTATTCCTGCGAAACTACTTGACGGATTTTCATTAAACTTCACAGGAATGTTGCTCTTGATGTCTAATTGATCCTAGCAAAATTTCAGGTCGGCCGGAAATTCAAGATGGCCACCACGGCTAAAAATAATTTTTAAAAAAACAAGTCTGTAGCGACTACTTCCTGAAATCAAAATCAATCAGTAGAGCTTCAAGGTCATTGACCTCTTGTTTCATTTTATTCTACATACATTTAACTATGTTATTGATGCAATGTAATCAAAAGTTAATAATATACAAGAACAATTTGATTTATACTATTCTTGTAATTAATACTTTAATTTATTTGTTTGGTGTTTTCAACACATGTAAGGTTATATATGAAGGGCGATTTTTCTTTTTGTGATGGAGGCAGACCACCCACTTTTCCTGGGTAGAACCAGTACTGTACACCTCCCGCCATCCGTAAGAATCGACACTTCCTCACCTTCAAGTCGAGCTCCCCTGTGGGTTTCGAACCCGCAGGGTGAGAGGCGAAAAGGTTTACAATGCAACGTTGTTTACTCCTTGGCCATGGAGACGCTAATTAATATTTAAATGATTGAACAAATGAAGGTTTACGTAGAAAAACTAACGGGACGCCACAATTTTTTAAACAATCATGATTGCCATGTGTCCCTTGAACAGTTGTTTTCACACATTGCACTGAGTACATAAGTTCATTCTTGTATCAGTCAGTGTGCACAGTAATCTACTCACTGTTCACAAATTAACATTTTTACCTGTGTCTATTCTTTACATTCACCACAATGGCAGGAGATATACTGTACTGGTTCTACCCAGAAAAAATGGGACGGAAGCAAAGAAAACTATGATTTACATTTTGCTTGTAACGCAAATTAATAAGAGAATTTATGATTCGCAAATTTAAGATCACGCGGAAAATAAGTGTTCCACAGTATGTATATATATATATTTATAGAGGATATTTGTTTGTTTAGAGTGCTTATAGAATTTATTTTCATCGAGAAGTGAGAAAACTTATATGTTAATGAGTGCTTTTAGCACGAGTGAAAATATGCGAATTTCCTCCTCTTGAAAATAAATCCTATATTCACGACAAACCAACAAATATTCTATTTATTATATACTCGCAACCTTGAATCTTATGCAGAAAACACATAATGCACCAAAACAATAACGTCAATAAAACGTCAACAGCGGCCTTACATCATTTTCGGTATTTCACATGTGAATATAAACAATGAAAATATAAGGTTTTATTTTAATCATGAAACCCACAATTTCGCTGGAAAGTATAGTATTAAAAGTCCTATTCTGTTATGTGTTGTAGTGTGCTTTCCTTCTGATCCGAAACAATTGCACTGTTGTTTTACAGCTCATCAACAGTGTTTAGATTTTTGAGTCACATGGAGAGAGGGCAAGAATAAATAGGAATTTAAGAACTGTGTCCTACTATTATTATCAAATACCTTTTAATGTTTTTTTAATATACTTGGAGAATAAATAGACACCCGTCCAAATCCAATGAACAATGCTGAAAGAAGCATCTTTCATACATGGCCTAAGTTCAGACAGCTGTAATGGATGTGAGGCTCAGACCATTGATCTCCGAATTTAGAGTGAAACGTGCGATCCACTTGGTCACTGTGACCCGAAAGGTTTGATATAAGTTTGTCATCCACACATATCTATGCTACTTTTGGTGTATTAATGTTGCAGTGTCAGATGTATGTGATGAAGAGTCGTTAAATAACCGTTGATTTATATATTGTAGGTTTGGTCAAATCACAGCTGGAATTTCTGGCAGATCCACAAACCAAAGCTGTGAAGACATCAAGGCGGGATCTACCCTACGTTATATCTCAGGTAAATAGGATCTATGTCCATCAAGCTTGAACCAGAATGAGAATGTCGGCCCAATCGTCCTGCTATAACTGGTTGGTGGTCATTAAGGGTCTTATACTTTTCCTCACATTATAGCTTTGGAGGACATCCGTGGCTGAGATGGTGGAAGACGCTGCGTCTAAAGCTTTCCTACCTCTCACCGCTGTGAGTTTGAATCCCACTGGCTGCTCAACCTGTCAAGTGAGAAAGTTTAGCTTCTTACGGATGGTGTGAGGTATACAGTACTGGTTCTACCCAGGAAAAAACAGGTGGTCTGTCTCTACCACAAAACAATTGACCGTCATATATGGCCTAGCATGTGCTAAAACACCATTCAAACTAGCAAAGCATTGAAGTACTGAAGTATTCTCCTGAGCCATCCATTCCAAGCATTGTTTTGTCATCTGGATATATGTCATTTTGCATCCACCCTTCATCACTCTTTATGTTATTTATTGTTCTGTTCATCACTATTTAATGTGCCCATTTTATTAAGTTTGTGGAACAGACCATTTACTTACAATTCAATTGTGGTTTGTATAGGACCATTTTTCTCATTTTTTGCAAAACTGATTCTGGATGGCCTGTGGTTAACTTCAGTTAAAGCTAATATTTTAGCTCTATATCTCCAAAACTAATTCCAGAAGTTGAACGGAGGCACGACCGTATCGGGGACAATGGTGGCAGCTCATATGGCAGGGATACCTATCTTTGTGACAGGGGGTATTGGCGGGGTGCACAGAGGGGCTGAAACAAGTAAGTGATCCTTTGTGACACCGGGGTGGGGGTGGGGTGGGGTGAGGGTGACGGATATATTACAGTTATGTGAGCGAAAACCTTTGTTATTCCATATAATTGAGTATTTCATTGCTCATTCGTTTTTGCGCACAATATTTATACCCCCCGCAAACAAAGTTTGAGAGGGGGTATATTATAGGAGTCACTGCGGCAGGCGGTCTGTCTGTATGTTGAATCTTGTGGAGCGAACTACTTCTAACGTTTTCAAGATATGGAATTGTAACTTTGCATACTTGATAAACATGAAATGTAGATGTGTGTGGCACAATTTTGGGGTGTCTTGCTCAATTCCATGCAGAGTTATTGCCCTTGCACTTTGTCAAAATTCTGTCGGTTGGTCGGTCGGTCTGTTGAATCTTGTGGAGCGAACTACTTCTACCATTTTCAAGATATGGAATTGAAACTTTGCGTATGTGATCAACATGAAGTGTAGATGTGCATGAAACAATTTTGGTGTGGCTCAATTCCATTCAAAGTTAATGCCCTTGCTGCACTTAGTCAAAATTGCTATATTCAGCATATGCAACCTTGTGGAGCACTTTTCAAGATATTGAATTGAAACTTTCCGTAAATGATCAACATGAAGTTTAGTTTTGGTGTGGTTCGCTCAGTTCCATGCAGAGTTATTGCCCTTGCACTTAGTAAAAATTGCTGTATTCAGCATATGCAATCTTATGGAGCGAAAACATTGTATACATGATCAAAATGAAGTGTATATGTGCGTGACTCAATCTTCCTTTGGCTCAGTCAATGCCATGCAGAGTTATTGCTCTTGAACTTAGTCAAAATTGCTATTCAGCATATGTAATACTGTGGAGCGAACTACTTCAACAGTTATTAAGATATTCAATTTAATGTGTATGTATATAATTATGTATGTGTGTATGCAAACGCATGTATATGTATATAAATGGGTGAACCTAAAGAAAATAATGAATGATGAATGATTGAATGAATGAATGAATGAATGAATGAATGAATGAATGAATGAATGAATGAATGAATGAATGAATGAAGCGGGTCATTGACTATGGCAAAAAATAAACGTATGTTAATTTTTTGTTTGTATTATCATGATTATGTATGTGGCTTAAAATGAAGCATGTAAAGACACATTTGATAGGCTTTATGATTATGTACATTTTGTTTTTGTTTTGTATATATATATTAATAAACGGGCCATTGATTATGGTTCAAAAAAAAAATAAAAATATTCAATTGAAACTTTGTGTACATGATCATAATGAAGTGTAGATGTTGGTGTGGCTCTGTCTATTCCATGCAGAGTTATTGCCTTTGCACGTAATAAACATTGGTTTATTCAGCATATGCAATCTTGTGGAGTGAACTACTTTTACAGTTTGGAAGATATTGAATTAAAACTTTGTGTACACGATAAATATGAAGTGTACATGACACAGTTTTGGTGTGGCTCAGTCATTGCTCTTGATCTTACTAAAAAATTGTTTATCACCTTCAGTGATAGTTCTAGTTAATACCTATTATGTCAACATGCCTTAAACACCATGGAGGTGAGTGCACATTGTCATTATGCCCTCCTGTGTTTCAGGTATGGATGTGAGTGCAGACCTGACTGAGCTAGGAAGGACACCGGTCACTGTTATATCTGCTGGAGTCAAGTCTATATTGGATATAGGTCGAACATTGGAATATCTGGTAGGTTTCCTTGTTATATTTACCTTCAGCGTGGTGTCAGAGTTGTGTGACAGGGTGGGGTATCATGTTGTGTGTCTACGGTGGTATTGCAACCAGATAAGTTGAGCTTTGAGATCACAGCTTCAAGTAGACACTGTAACAGTTATGATATATGACTAAATATTGTTAAAGGCAACTTTAAACCTGATAAAGCAGTGATTTTGGCTTCAAGATTATTAGAAGATAATATAGAACGTCTCTTCTATGTCGTGTTTGTAATTTAAGGAAACATAGGATATGTGTGCATGTATGTATTTATGTGTGTACTTCTCTGTAATTTAAGGAAACGGAGGCTGTTTATATACTTACAAACTTCCCTTTTTGTAATTTAAGGAAACAGAGGGTGTTTGTGTTGTTGCCTATGTCTGAATGTGTACATGCATTGTTGCATATTTATTATTGATTTGGCCTTGAAAAAAGTTAAAAATAGTATATATGTTTACCATGTATGCAAATTATTGATGCAAATTCATTTATGATGAAATTTGAACTATTTTCATTGGACTCTATTAGTGGGAAAGCTTTTGGAATAATCTTTGGGCAATATATAAACAGACGCTGACAGCAGCTCAGCAGTTGAGTTGAATCTTTTCAGTAAAAAGTTAATTTTGAATTGGATGCTTTTCAATTTGTGAAAGGATTTATTTATTATTGCACTCATTCATAATAAGAGTGAAATTGGATATTTGGACAAAACCGGAAATTAATTTTGCCTAAGAACAATCAGCATTTGGATTAAAGGAACACTTTCTGTTTTGGATTAAAGAGACTAAGGAGACACTTACTGTTTTGGATTAAAGAGACACTTACTGTTTTGGATTAAAGATACACTTGGTCATATGAATTAAAGGAACATTGGATAATTTTATTTGGACTTAATTCAAAAATTGGTTTAATGAAATTTTGGATTTATGTATTCTGTAAGTGAATATTTTATGTAATAATTTTTTGTTTCTGGTTTGCTTTCTTTCTCGTTACATTTAAAACTTGTAACAGTGTATATATAAACTTCTCTGTTTGTAATTTAAGGAAACAGAGGGTGGATATATAGATACAAACTTCTCTGTAATTTAAGGAAACAGAGGGTGTTTGTGTATATACAAACTTCACTCTTTGTAATTTAAGGAAACGGAGGATGTATATATATACATATACATTCAAATGTCTCTGTTTGCAATTTAAGGAAACAGAGGGTGTATATATACATACAAACTTCTCTGTTTGCAATTTAAGGAAACAGAGGGTGTATATATACATACAAACTTCTCTGTTTGCAATTTAAGGAAACAGAGGGTGTATATATACATACAAACTTCTCTTTTTGTAATTTAAGGAAACAGAGGGTGTATATATACATACAAACTTCTCTGTTTGCAATTTAAGGAAACAGAGGGTGTATATATACATAGAAACTTCTCTGTTTGCAATTTAAGGAAACAGAGGGTGTATATATACATACAAACTTCTCTGTTTGCAATTTAAGGAAACAGAGGGTGTATATATACATACAAACTTCTCTTTTTGTAATTTAAGGAAACAGAGGGTGTATATATACATAGAAACTTCTCTTTTTGTAATTTAAGGAAACAGAGGGTGTATATATACATAGAAACTTCTCTTTTTATAATTTAAGGAAACAGAGGGTGTATGTGTAGCCACGTATGGATCAACCAGAGAGTTTCCTGCATTCTTCACAAGGAAAAGTGGATTCCTGGCACCATATAATGTCACTACGCCATATCAGGCTGCTAAATTGATCCGTAAGAACTTACTGTGATTTTACTGCAAGCTTTGAAAAACAATATTTTGCAAGACAGCATTTGTGAGATTTAGGCCTTTTAATAAAGGGGGATGATCATCAAGCTTTTGAGATAAAAAAAAGCTATGACAGATTAATTTAAATGTGAAATAGTCAAAGATACATCTAAATCATTAACATGTTTTCTAATGAAGCGCAGTAATTAATAACACTAAATTACAACAAGTCTTACCAGGCCATAGAGGAATCCCGAGGTTTTAAATAGCTGTCACGCAGATCACCTCGCCAATATCTGCAAATGACGCTCTTCTTACCATGCTTTAAGATCAAGTAACCCTGACGCATAACTACAGATAGGAAATACCTTCTTTGGTCGTTTTATTTGATATGTTCAGTGTAATTTCTTTGACGGTTTATGGCTCATTTATTTAAATTTTCATCAATTTAATATAATAAGGACTTTATTTAAACAATTCTAAAATAATACCAATCCTGATGTACTCCCTTTGAGACTGTTGTTTATAAAAAAAATATTATGCTAATTATTACATTACCATATTTTACCTTGTATAGTACGCACCCATGTATAGTACGCACCCCCTTCTCAGAGGTCAAAACTGGGGTAAAAAAGTTGTTTCCGTGTATAATACGCATCAAAATATTAGTTTTCCTAGATGAACCATTCGCCGAAAAACAAAGGTTAAAAAAAAAAAGTCTCATTGCATCACGATAATTAAAGCAGAATAATACGGTACAACAACTATCTGCAGATTGCGAAAATTAGCGTACAAAAGAATACAACACAGGAACAATATAATTACTTCAGTCATTAATTGCCAATCTTCAGGGGAGTACCTATCTTGTATCATCTCATCAACTCACCAAAGAGCCGATTATAATGCCGCAGATAATTGTCCGTAATCCGATAATTACATCTACTAAAACAAATACAACAAAGTCGTTGGTTACCGCAATCCATTACGCTGATTATACTAACATTGTGTGTTCACGGGAACCAGTGCTTATCATAAGTGTAACGCGTGATCAGTTACCTGTACACACTAAAAATACCCCGTTGCTAAATCTGGTAAAGGTCGCACGACGTGTCAAAGTGCATCCTCAGAAATAGTCGCTACTTGCGTCAACTTCAAAGGATTATAGAAATAGAATAACCCACTCTACCCGTGTTTAAAGTGTGTCTATACTGCAGCTATTTCTAAGTTTGCAAAACTTGTGAAATTTATAAACAATTAAGCGGATAACAGCAAAACAAAGGGAAAAAAATATGATCATCCTTGATTGAAATTCTGCAACAAATATACAAGTATTATCATCGCTTTTACTGTTGTCTGCAAGTGTCGTCTGGTGCATTTAACATAATATGAGAATAGAATTGTACAATATTAGTACTACCACCAGTCTAATTCATGGAAATCACGTGATATCAAGTCAGCTGATATAAATAACAAAACAAGGGCCGGATTTCGTTCACTCATTAATTGAAATTCTACAACAAATATGCAAACATTTATATAAAAACAAGCTTTATAATGAACTTTATTCATTTCTAAGTCGAATTAAGTCAATAAATTGCTTGAATAAAGCGAGTAAGTCACGAGAAATAAAGTATTATCAGCATTCACAATTGTCTGTCTGTTCGTCTCCGATGTTTTCATCGGCGATTTTTCTCCATTCTGACATCAATTTTCTGCATATAAAATGCAAGAAAAAAGTTTTTTTTATTGTTTCCTTGTATTGTACGCACCCCCCCCCCCCTTTCGGAAACAGTAAAATAAGTAAAAAACTGCGTACTATACGGTATATTAGTTTTATCAAATTTGAATTATTCATTATTTTAATCACCTTAAAGCGGTTGATGCACTGTTTATTTCAAAGGGCTGTGAATAACTTGAAAAAAACAACTGAAAGAATGATCAAAATGCCATGAAAAATAAAGGAGGTATGACCTATTGAAAATATGCAAGGAAACACAAATGGAGGCGGCTATCTTTTAACGATGACGTCATCGCGCCTCTTTACCATATGTTGTATTGATTAAATGTCTTTTAAAGCAAAGAAAATCACTGGAAATGAAAAATAAGCATACCATTTATACGTTTTACATCTCTATATTTATTTTTCATAACTTTGCAGTGATTTTCTTTGCTTTATAGAAAAAATGTGCAATGATGTCATCGTTCCAAGATGGCCGCCTCCATTTATGCTCTTTGCAAATTTTCAATAGGTCATATCTCATTTATTTTTCATGGCATTTTGATAATTTTTTCAGCTATTTTTAAGGTTGTCAGAGCCCTTTTAAATAAATCTTGTTTGAAAATAGATCATCAATCCCTTTAAGTACATGATTACAAATACAAGGACAATCAGTATGTAAGAATGTATATAGAAGAATGTATTTTGAAGTTAGAGAGATTGCTATAATTATACCCCCGCTTTCAAAAACTGACGTGTGGGCTATATAGGAATCACGCTGTCCGTAACGTCCCGTCGCAACTAGATGCATCTCGTCTTTTAACACATTTTTGTCCTGTTGCATTTTTACATTTTTAGCTCTCCTGGCCGAAGGCAAGCAGAGCTTATGGGATGCCGAGTTGTCTGTCGTTAAGACGATAGAGCCTTCATTGTTCATCTGATCTTTACCAAACTTTACCAGATTGTTAATGTCAATGAAAGCTCGGACAAGTTCGAAAACCAGCCAAATCAGACCAGTAACAGCAGAGTAATGGCCCTTGATTAGTTAAAAATGCTATATTTTGCAACGTTAAGACGATAGGACCTTCATTTTTCATCGGATCTTTACCAAACTTTACCAGATTGTTAATGTCAATAAAAGCTCGGACAAGTTCGAAAACCAGCGAGATCGATCAAGTAACAGCGGAGTTATGGCCCTTGATTTAGTTAAAAATGCTACATTTTGCCTCGCTAAGACGATAGGGCCTTCATTTTTCATCCGATCTTCACAAATCTTTACCAGATTGTTAATGTCAATAAAAGCTCGAACAAGTTCGAAAACCAGCCAGATCGGACCAGTAACAGCGGAGTTATGGCCCTTAATTTAGTTAAAAATGCTATATTTTGCCTTGTTAAGGCGATAGGGCCTTCATTTTTCATCTGACCTTTACTAAACTTTACCAGATTTTTCTTTTATTATTATTTTTTTTTTTCCTTTCATTATTTTTTTTTTTTTTTTTTTTTTTCCTTTCATTTTTTTTTTTTTTTTTTTTTTTTTTTTTATTATCTCTACTGGCCAAGTTCGAAAACCAGCCAGATCGGACCAGTAACGGCGGAGTTATGGCTCTTGATTTAGTTAAAAATGCTATATTTTGCCTCTTTAAGACGATAGGCGCTCGCTTCATTGATGTTATAAGAGCCATATTAGCCAGTAGAGCGTCCACAGGCCCTCTTGGGCCTCTTGTTATTACATGCATTCCTCAAACAATTTTGAATGGGTTGTTCTCAAACTCATGTACACATTAAAACTGATGACGTTATGTCCCTCTACATCACCCATTGTTGATTCTCTAATTTATTACAGAATTATGTTTGACCTTAGAATTTAAGCGGGGGTATTCATCCCCTTCAGTCATAATTCTAGTTAATGTTTGTTTTGATGCAACACATACATTTGTGAATGGTGTGAGTTCCTTTAAAATGCAAATAATCCCTTTTTGGAAACCAATATTCTAAACCATATTCTAAACATGGAACCTGTGAAATGTTGTTTTCAGATAGCAGTCAATCCTTGGGACTTCAGAATGGTTCTCTGATTGGTGTACCAATACCAGAACAGTTTGATTACCTGGGACAAGAAATAGAGACAGTGATACAGTCTGTTGTCATGGAAGCCAAGTAGGTTACTCAATAAATGTTGTATGTTGGGTTTCATCCAAAGTACAAATAGTCTACCAAATAGTTCTTATTATTAAACAGTTAAATGTGGTGAATGGATACCTTTATATATAGAGAATCTTGCATGAGTGCCTGTTTAATATTGAAATTATGAAACAAGTCAGATAAAATTATATATCATATCATTTTTTGTCCAATTTTAATAGACAGATACGATATCAAACGTGGAATTCTATTTATCACATAAAATGCCTCTTCAAAAATGCCGCAGTATGTTGACTTTGTATGTAATCTTTGTTATGTTGACATCGTATGTTTCATCAGATGATGTAGTATGTTTCTTATTTCGTCTCAGTATGACAGCGAAAAACAAAACTTGTCGATTTCTGTAATTCGGTGTTTTTAATGGTTACCGAAATCAACGAGGCAAATCTGATTGCACACCGAGATGAAAGGAAAAGCCTGAACATTGATTTGGCCTTCATTTACAGTAGTGTATTATGATACTCTCATACTCATACCACAACTAATATGATAAAATTATATTTATCTTAATATTTCATTATAATTTTGTCTGTTATGTGCAGGGGTGTCTGTGGCCAAGTGGTTACAGTCTATCACTTGAAATCACCTGCCCTTCACCCATATGCTTTCGTTTCCTCATGGGATCCAGCTGGCTTGCAGAACGTTGTTGGTTCTACCAAGGTTGTTGGTTCTACCAAGGTTCCCACCCATTCGCGAAAATTGCCCGGAAGGGTACCTGGGGTCTTCCTCCACCATCTGACCTTAGCATTTGGTGCGACTATAAACTCTGATTCATTTCTGTTATGTGCAATAAACCTGCTAGCATTCAGTTTGATTTGACTTACAGAGACAAAGATGTCCAAGGGAAAGAAGTCACGCCTTTTATCCTTCAGCGAGTCAATGAGCTTACTAAAGGAAAATCTCTAGAAGCCAGTATCCTTCCACAGTTTCATACAGGGAATAGTGTGGGCATGCAGAGTAAAACATAGTAAAACTTCTCGTCTTTATCAACAAACAAAATATCCGAGCTCCTATGTATATATAGTTGATCTCAAGAAGTATATAATTAGGAATTTATTCTTAACCCTTAACCCGATACATATATATAATGGACTGTTCTTTCTTTGAATTAAGACCATTCCATTTATGTGACAAGGGTTTACAGTGTACGCAAGGGATATTATAGTCGTGGGGGTTAATGGTTAAAATGCTTGTGGCATGGCGCTAGTCTTTCTACACAATTTGAATATATGCAAATCATGCTTAATCAGTTCTCGAATAATAATAAGGTGCCCAGGGTTGCACAGTGGATAGCAGGTTCAAATCCAAACCCAGAGATCATGGGTTCAAACCTCACATGCTCCTCTGGGTTTCTTCGAAATGTCCTTAGAGAAGGGATCGGGATGTCAACAGAGCAGTCCCGTGTATCAAAGTTTGTCCTCCGAGGACGTTAAACAAGCATAATAATAATATATTCAATGGTAGGAGTAGATCATGGTTCCATTTTCCTTTGTATCCTGTACTTTCTGGAGCTGATTAAAATAGCTTAAGATAAGCAACAGTTGGTTCTGACATTCAATTCAAACAGACACAGAACAGTGTATTTATCTGTTGCACATTTTAAAGCATGATGAATAGTTTACCATGGCCATTTGTCGTCCTATTCACAATTGATTTTGCTGGCTATTCAAAAATGTTGATCGTGTATGACAATTCTGCATTGTGTATGGCGATATTTAGTTACGTTCTGTTACCTATATGGAAAGTATGACAAATCCTTAATGACGAAAACACGAGACATCGAGCTGATAAAGCACAACACAGTTGTCGGGAGTCAGATCGCAGTGGAGCTGTCCAAACTAGGTCATAGTGAGCCAGGAGGTGAGCAGGGAAGTCATGGTCATGGCACGGGTGCAGGTCGTGTGGTCAAGACACGCAGAACTTCTGAAAGTAAAACTGCAACAAGAACTACTAGACCTGCGGGTAAGAAAGTTGTAAGTATACATGTACAGGGTGGTGTTATACATCATTCTCCCACCAACCCTCCCCCACCCACCCACCCCCATCAACAGTGGTTTATACAGTGTAAATTAGTATTAAAGAGGCTCTACCTATATCTTTTTGTCCACCAATTGATATAAACTTTACTTAATCATAAAGAGGACTATGAAAAAGGTAAATGGCAATAATTTCACCCCATGTAATATGCGTTTTGCTGGGAAAAAAACAGGATTGAAAAGATCGGATTTTTGAAATTGTATTCGTAATTGTTTTAGACAAGCCGATTCCGGAGATTTTCCAATCTTATTCGTTTACAATCGGAACTGTCTCGTCGGATTGGCGAAGAGTTCCGAATCGATTCGTTTACTTTCGAAACTGCCCCGAATAGTTTGTTTTCGTTCAACTGAATCGCATTGCGCATGTCCGAGAAAATCGTAAAAACACGTAGTTCTCCGGCAGAAATAACAGACAGGGCAGCATTTTATTCAAGATATTGTTTTGATCATAATAACTTCCAGAACAGGAATACGAACCATGTTTCTTCTTATAATACTCATAAAATAGCTTTGTATACATACAAATGCAGTAATATTGAGTATTTAATATTTTACGTTAAAAATCGCGTAGATATAGGTAGTGCCTCTTTAATTTCTTATGTATAAAATTGACATTTGAAATGTTTTTCTGCAGCAACTATGTTTTGTCACACTACCTTTAAATTTGAAAATCTTGAAATGGGCAACTCAGTTGCTTTATTGTCCCATAGCAGTTCCTATTTCTACAACTTTCCACCACTGTTCATTTGTCAAAATTTAATATAATTTGCCATTGTTGACCTTGATGTTTTTTGGCTTCAACAGATTTTTACATCAAGCCACTCAGAAACATCCATCTTTTTAATAAATGAAGTAATTTTGGTCAACTTCCTGTACGAGAAAAATCGCACAAGAAAATGGTCCTTGTCCTACATAAAAAATTCTGATTTTACAAGAACTTTGAAGTAGGTTCAGTAGTAATAATATTATGTTTGTTTTCTATTAAACAGGTGGTTGTAGGTGGAACCATAGTAGATTTTTACGCACGGATGACCACACCCAATTTTGAAGTAAGATTTATCTATATCACGTTTTAGTCTTACTGCTAATGTATATGTGCTGATTAAAAGTATATGTTTATTCTTAAACTCAAAGACGCTCCTGTTTTGTGGTTTGATATGGCTGGTTAAAGCCATTTATATTGTTTATAGAGTGGATTCTCAAAAGATGTATATACCAAGTAGGTTTACAACGGTGTACGTCTTTTGTAAAATTTGCCTGATAGGGCCTCTAATATTTTGTAAATGTGTTTCTTGTCATTATAATTAAATATTAATACTATTCCAGGTGAATGGAGCAACTTACAGTGGTAAAGTACAGCAGTCATTTGGCGGTGTCGGTCGAAATATTGCTGATGGATTGACACGGCTAGGTGTAGATACACTCTTTATATCCGCCATTGGTGACGACTCTCACCTACCATCATTTGAGGCACACTGCGAACATATGGTAAGTGAAGTGAAACTTGGCTACAAAAATAAGCAAATCAAAAATGGCCTCTAGATAATACAGAAATTATTGGGGCTAGTTTAGCCTTATTATAAAGCCATTTCAAAAATTATAATTGTTTTCATCTAGAGCGGCTGAATGTAGTCGGGGCACATGAAATGGTTTCCATTCAGTTAAAGGGGTTGATGCACTATTTTCATACAAGGTTTATTTTAAAGGGCTGAAAAACTCAAAAAAAGCTGAAAGAATTATCAAAGTGCTATGCAAAATAAGGGAAATATGAGCTATTGAAAATTTGCAAAAAACAAATGGAGGCAGCCCTCTTGGAATGATGACGTCATCACGCCTTTTTACCATATATGGCATATTGACAAAATATATTTTTGGTAAAAAGGCGCGATGGCCGCCTCCGTTTATGTTTGCAAATTTTCAATAAGTCATATCTCCTTCATTTTTCTAGGGATTTTATATTCTTTCAGCTTTTTTCAAGTTTTTCAGAGCCCTTTAAAATAATCTTTGTTTGAAAATAGTGCATCAACCCCTTTAAAAGTGGACGGCTGCATGGATTGAATTCATATTTGGCATGTTGTTATATCCTGGTAAGAAGTGGACCGATACTGATTTTTCGTTCAGTAGGTCAAAGGTATTTTACTGAAAATGTGTCCAGTCACTGTAACAGAGAATGGCTTCAGAGGTCGACACCAATTGATTTTGGGTTCAATAGGTCGACAATTTCACTGTGACCTTTACTGAAAACTGGTTCCCACTCATTTGAAAGAGAATGGCTCCATGAATTGAATAATATTTAGTTTGTAGTTGTATCCTGGTAAGAGGTAGATGCCAATCGAAATCGGATCAATAGATCAACATAACTGTGACTTTTTACTTGAAATTGTGGATTGGCTATTCAGCATTTTAAAATAATGTAGAATTTAAACACTAACATTTCAGAACCTGCGTGGCGTGGCAAGGCTGCAAGGACTCAGTACAGCCACATATTGTGCAATTTTACGGGAATCTGGCGAGTTGGTGTTTGGTATTGGTGACATGGATGTGCACACTAAAGTAACGCCGGAATATGTAAGTACCCAGTAAAATAAAGCCGGAATATGTAAGTACGCACAGTTAGGTAATGCCAGAATATGTAAGTACACACAGTTATAACTAATGCCGGAATATGTAAGTACACACAGTTATAACTAATGCCGGAATATGTAAGTACACAGTAAAGTAATGCCAGAATACGTAAGCACGCAGTAAGGCAACGTCGGAATATGTAAGTACACAGTAAGGTAATGCTGGAATACGTCAGTACACAGTCAGGCAATATGTACTGTAAAGTATCGCCGAAATGTACGAATACACTGTAATGTGAGAAAGTGTCGATTCTTACAGATGGCGTGAAGTTTACAGTTCTGGGTCTGCCTCCACCACAAAACAAATGTAACCTCAAAATATAGCCTAAAATGTGCTGTAAACTACATAAATCGCCATTCAACCAACCATCCAACCAACCAACCAACCAACCATCCAACCAACCAACCATCCAACCAACCAACCAACCAACCAACCATCCATCCAACCAACCAACCAACCAACCATCCAACCAACCATCCAACCAACCAACCAACCATCCAACCAACCAACCATCCAACCAACCAACCAACCATCCAACCAGCCTCATTTACCCTTGTAGAGAAGATAGGAAAATATTCTGATGATCCAGTATATATCTTGCAGATATCAAATGTTGATGAAGATATAGCCTTGTCTACCCTTGTACATATAGATGGGAAAACATTCTCGCAAACCAGTGTATATATTTCAGATATCAAAGTGTATATATTTTATATATTAAAGTGTATATATTCCAAATACCAACCATTGATGACGACATAACATGATATACTTGTGTACATGTAGTACATGGTGGTAACACATTCTGATGATCTAGTGTATGTTTTCCAGATATCCAATTTTGATGAAGATATAGCATCGTCTTCCCTTGTATGTGTAGATGGCAACATCCCCGCTGAGGCCATCGAGTATGTCTGTAACACCTGTCTTCAACACGGAGTTCCAGGTAAACACTTGCGTATAACCTTGTCTACAACAACACTGAAATTGTTGTTTCAGGTCTAATAGTTGAGCCGCCCAAGAGATAGGGAAATAAAATATAGTAATGTGGAAACAGTGCTCTATTCTTACTATCAGAAGGATTCCTATGAGTTTTCAACTGAAGAACCCGTAGGTGCTACCCAAGGACACACCAAATAATCCCAGAGGTGCCATGGCTTTTTTTCTCAAAATTGGGAAGAGGCCCAGGCGCACTTATTTTTCATTTTGAGAAAGATGTTGATTATTGTTTATTTGTAATATCTGCCACTCACATCATGTTAATATACATGTGCATTATGTCGTTTTTTTTGTGCAAAAGATAACAAGGAAAGTAAAAAAGTGTTTCCAAAACAAAGGTATTCATTTCTCAGATCTCGAAATTAGCACTAGCCCGAAGGTGAAAAATTGTTAAATTTTAATTCAGGTCAGTAAAAATCTAGAAACTTTATATAGTCGGGCTAATGAAAATTGTAATAGCCCAACCGTTTATATAATAATTCGGGCTAGTGAAAAAACAACTAATTTCTTTGATTTCTAGAAGAAAACATTTTTGTTTCTTAGTATTTCTTAGTAATTTCAGAAAATTTCTGGAAGGAAAACTTAGAACAAATAAATTAAACATTTTTTAGCTCTACTTGGGCTTATGCGATCACTTTTCGTCCGTCCGTCTGTCTGTCTGTCTGTCTGTCCGTCTGTTAGCAATTTTATAAAATTGACATCTCCTCTGAAATCGCTTGAAGGATTTTGATGAAACTTCATCACAATGTTACTTGGGAGAGCCCCTCTCAGATTTGTGTTTTTCGGGGGGCGCCAATCATCCAAGATGGCCGCCATGGCTAAAATTAGGTCAAATTTAGGGAAATTTCAAACGACATCTCCGAAACCACTTATTCCATTCGTGTGAAATATCATATACATGTTCCTTGGTTTGGCCTCTATCAAATTTGTGTTTTTTGTTATCGTCAAATAGTCAAAATGGCCGCCACGTCGACCTAAAGTTTACATAAGAGTTATATAGGAAAAGGTTAAAAATTACATCTTCTCTGAAACCGCCTGAAAGAGTTTGATGAAACTTAAGCACAATGATATTTGGGATAGTCCCTCTCAGATTTGTGTTTTTTTGCGGCCGCCAGTCATCCAAGATGACTGCCATAGCTAAAACTAGGTCAAATTTAAATAAATTTCAAACAACATCTCCTCGGAAACCACTTATTCCATTCCTGTGAAATATCATATATACATGTTCCTTGGGTTAGCCTCTATCAAGTTTGTGTTTTTTGTTATCGTCAAATAAAATTATTCAAAATGGCCGCCACGATAACCCAAAGTTTACATAGAGTTATATATAGGAAACATTTTTCTTGGGTTGACCTCTATCATGTTTATGCTTTTGAATCACATCATGCAAGTAGAGCGTTTACAGGCCTTCTTGGGCCTCTTGTTTGAAGATTACTGGCTGCTATACCAGTATCATTAAGATCACATTTATGTTGCCATTAATAGTGATTTGTATAAACTAATAACTTGTTGCGTAATTGATGAAACCTATGGAAGTTTCAAATGAGTTATTTTGTTAAATAACTTTATTCTTATTGTTATTATGGTTATATTTATTACAGTCTTCTTTGAGCCGACCGACATACACAAGGCTGCCAAACCTTTCACGACTACAGCACATAAAGGGCTCACGTATGCCTCACCCAACTTTAATGAGCTGAAAGCCATGGTATCGCATTTGACAAACAAACCATTGGCAGTCAATGGTGAGTCTACTATATATAGGGAATTTCTGATTTCAGCATTTCATTGCTCAGTTTATCCAGACATTGCATCCCATCCGTCACTACAACCTCTTCCTGCTACAGTGAAGGAAGTACATGACACATATGTACCTATATGTCTATCTATAAAGCTCTGTATATAGAATAATTCAGACATTGAATTATTGATTGATCAATACAAGTGTTAACAACATATATTTAATTTCACTGGGTCATTTTTTGTCATGCACTTATGGACAAGCACATATTCCATTATGCATTCATTGACAAAGACATTTCTGTTAACATTGTCCTTCAAGCACCACTTCAATTATGCATTCATGGACAAGGACATTTTCCACCATGCACTAATGGACAAGAACACTTCCTTATGCGCTCCTAGACAATGACATTTTCCATCATGCATTCATTGACAATGACATTTTCCATCGTGCATTCATTTATCAGGACATATTTTCTTTCAATCACCATTGACAAGGAGGAAATATTTCACGGCCCATTGAAGTCAAAAGCCGCTTACTTCTGTTGATATTCTCAGGTTCGTCAGATGACCTAGACTGTGACACAGTTCTACATGAGTGTACCAGTCTACTGGATACGGTCGCTGATTACATACCAGTAACATTGGTTACCCTGGGTAGACACGGGATCATTCTGTGTCGTCATGGTGACACGACGACGAAGTTTCCAGTGAAGGGAGATCAGATAAAGGTGAGTGTAATCGTAGTTGTTTTGACACAGTCGCTTTGTACGCACCAGCAGTCGGATAAAAACATTTTAAAATATTAAAAGGTTAAAGATTTATAAAATGTTAAATGAAATGGTTAATTAAAATGTCATGCATTTTAGGAAACTTGATTGTCTAAAACACTCCCAAGTGGGACTATTTGCTAGTCAGTATCACCAAATATGTTACTGCCTTCTGTATCATAAATCACCAGATACTTCATCACAAAAATCATTGAATATAAATTCAGTATTGCAGGGATACACAGCAATCCTGAAGTGTTTATCAAGCACTGAAATTCATGTCTGTACTTATTTATCCGGTATCATTTTGACTTTAAAGAAACTAATCCACCAAATAACGACAAAATGACACTGCAAAACCGTTTATCCAGCTGTTTATGTCATATAATAATGTGCCGATTAAAAGTTGTTTTTTAGCTGTACTGATCAAAGATCAGCTGATGCTGTGGTGCGTCCGTCCGTAAACTTTTTTTGTAGCGACTACTCCTCTGAAACTACTGGATGGATTTTCATGAACCTATACAGAAATGTTGCCCATGATGTCTAGTTGATCCTAGGAAAAAATCATGTTAATGCAAAAAACTAAGATGGCCGCCAAAGCTAAAAATGGACTTTTAAATAAACAAGTTTGTAGCGACATCTTTGTTTACATAAGAGTTATAGAGTAAAAACTTGTAGCGACTACTCCTGAAACTACTTGACAGATTTTCATGAAACTTCACAGGGATGTCGATCGAGCTATCAGAATTCTATCAGTAGAGCTTCAAGGTCATTGACCTCTTCTTTTTCTTGGGCTTTTAAAATACTAGTGATTGAATTGAAGCGAATTATGAGTTGGTGGTACCTCGTCATCAGAAGTTGTAGGAACTGTGTGCATTTGTTGGCTGTTGTTGGCGGGATAACTACTTTAAACCTGCTTCCATATAATTAAATAAAATGTACAGTTTTCATTTTTTCGCTTTTTTCCGCCATATGTTTTAATACATATATTATTGGTGCAATATAATCAACAGTTTAAATATATGCAAAAATAATTTGCTTTATACTCTTCTTTTAATTATTGTTAATGATTGAAAATAACATATGCAAATGCTATCCCTATTTGTGCATGGTAGCATTGAAGGACAGATTGTAAAATGTAGCTTATTCATATTTCAGACAGGCGGTGGACTGGTTATGGAACATTTCCCAGCAACTTCTAAGGACAGAGAACCAGCCAATATTGTCAGTGTCTCGGGGGCTGGTGATTGGTATGGTTACTGTTTTATTTTGTTTCTTAATTTATACAATCAGTTCTTACAACAGTTTGTCAGTCTCAGCTTATATTGGAAGTAGGTAAATCAGGCTTTTCATTAAGGTCTAGGGGTAAAAATAGATATAAAAATCGAACAGGAAAAGTAGCATTCAAGGACGAGAGTCAACCACAAACACACACAGGAACATAGAACAACTTTAAAGATGAATAAAAGGCAAGATAAGACATAACAAACACAAAAGAGTTGACAATAGGGCCACCACCTTGGAATGATTCCGGAGGCTTTAAACTTGGTTTTGGGTGCGCCAAACCTCGCTCTTACCCTATTGTCATCCCAATAAACGGGACAGTGTAAATAAAGATATCCCTGCCAGGTTATAATCTCTAACAAGCAAGGCAGCATTAATAGGCAATATAAGTAAAACACATTGATCATGTATATATAATATAAAAAACACAAAAGCCTAGAAAGCCAAAAAGTAAGTACTCAATGACTTGGCAGAAGCCAGAGCAACAAGAGAACACACCGTTAGGGTACGACAAGACTTGGCAGAAGCCAGAGCAACAAGAGAACACACCGTTAAGGGTACGACAAGACTTGGCAGAAGCCAGAGCAACAAGAGAACACACCGTTAAGGGTACGACAAGACTTGGTAGCAGCCAGAGCAACAAGAGAACACACCGTCAGGGTACGACAAGACTTGGCAGAAGCCAGAGCAACATGAGAACATGCAACAAGAGAACACACCTTTAAGGGTACGACAAGACTTGGCAGAAGCCAGAGCAACAAGAGAACACACCGTTAAGGGTACAACCAGACTTGGCAGAAGCCAGAGCAACAAGAGAACACACCGTTAAGGGTACGACCAGACTTGGCAGAAGCCAGAGCAACAAGAGAACACACCGTTAAGGGTACAACAAGACTTAACAGAAGGCAGAGCAGCAAGAGAACACACCGTTAAGGGTACGACAAGACTTGGCAGAAGCCAGAGCAACAAGAGAACACACTGTTAACTGTACAACGAGACTTGACAGAAGCCAGAGCAGCAAGAGAACACACCGTTAAGGGTACAACAAGACTTGGCAGAAGCCAGAGCAGCAAGAGAACACACCGTTAAGGGTACGCCAAGACTTGGCAGAAGCCAGAGCAGCAAGAGAACACACTGTTAAGGGTACGCCAAGACTTGGCAGAAGCCAGAGCAGCAAGAGAACACACCGTTAAGGGTACGACAAGACTTGGCAGAAGCCAGAGCAACAAAAGAACACACCGTTAACGGTACAAGACTTGAAAGAAGCCAGAGCAGCAAGAGAACACACCGTTAAGGGTACGACAAGACTTGGCAGAAGCCAGAGCAACAAAAGAACACACCGTTAACGGTACAAGACTTGAAAGAAGCCAGAGCAGCAAGAGAACACACCGTTAAGGGTACGACAAGACTTGGCGCTCCTTACTTACAAGGAAATTCATCTTGCACATTAATATGTGCTATCCTAGGTTACCTTACAGGAAACATTTAAGCACTTTAATCCTGATTTGATTCGAAATATATGGTTATTTCCAGTGCTGTGCTAACACCATATTCATAATTTTGATAGAGCATCATCAAAAAACCTGACCAATCAGTGACCAGAAATAAGACATACCAATACATTCTGGTATGTGATAAAATTGGTCATTATCCTTGATGTTCAACCAAGTTTACTGTTAAAATTAAGATAATTGCAGTCACTCAAACATTTAGATAATACAAACAATGTGATTGGTTAAAGGACGATCACATGATCAATTTAAGCTACGTTCGTTTTCCAATGAACTGTATGAAGAACTACTTTCATCTGCCATTCATAGAATACGCGTTCATAAATATAGTTCGGATTTACAGGGGCGAATTTAGATAAGGGATATTAAAATAATTGGATAAGGAGTCTAAAACTGTGGATTGCAATTATAAGAGTTTAGTGTCATTTTTCGTGCGTTCATTGGGGTATGAACTGTTAGTTGTCGAAGTACATAGCGTACATAATACCCTTCGGGCAATATGCGCTATGTGCTTCGACAACTAACAGTTCATACTCCAATGAACGCACAAAAAAAAGACACTAAATCCTTAAGTATCTACAGTGTGATTCTTTTAACATCCTGCGTATTTCATGCAAATTTATACAATATATGTATCTTTCAAAATCAAAATATTAAAATTTATCGCCTTTTTACTCTGCCAAAGATTTTTTTTTACTATAGAACCTAAAGATAAAAACGAGTAACACAAGTGTTATCACCTACTGAAAATAAGATAAAATCTCAACATCTCTGTATTGAAAAATTATAAATTTTGATTGATACGACATTTTTATCATAAATTGAAAATTCTAGAACTGCTAAATTATCAGCTTCTCTTGGCACAAGTGTGGACACCCTGATCCGGTATTCAAGGACGAGACTTGTGGGCGTGCACTAAAGCAGGGTTCTATATACATGTTAACTTGTCTGTTTCAGTATGGTCGCCACTGTGATAACCGGTATTGTTCAGGGAAGAGACCCGCGGGCGTGCTCAAAAGCAGGATTCTATATACATGTTAACTTGTCTGTTTCAGTATGGTCGCCGCTGTGATAGCCGGTATTGTTCAGGGAAGAGACCCGCGGACGTGCACAAAAGCAGGGTTCTATATACATGTTAACTTGTCTGTTTCAGTATGGTCGCCGCTGTGATAGCTGGTATTGTTCAGGGAAGAGACCCGCGGACGTGCACAAAAGCAGGGTTCTATATACATGTTAACTTGTCTGTTTCAGTATGGTCGCCGCTGTGATAGCCGGTATTGTTCAGGGACGAGACCCGCGGGCGTGTATAACAGCAGGACTTCTAGCCGCCCAGGTCTCTCTTCAGTCTAGTCAAGCAGTTCCACCAACATTAACACCCACACAAGTGACTGATGATAACATACGCAGTATGATGAATATCTCACCTGCAATGTTAAGGAGGACACTTTGATGATGGAAACAGTGTGATGAATAGTACACCTGTGATGTTAAAATAGCTATCCCGCCAACAACAGCCAAATTTTACAACATGTACATTGTTTTTAAACCTACTGATGACGAGGTGTATATATAACTTACATATTTTGAGAATCCAAACTCTCTATATATAGACACTGCTTTAACCGGCCAAGTCAGACCTCTTGGGCATCAAATTAAGAGTTACCAACTCGTATTCAGACATGGGTATCTAAATAACCCGTCAATAAACCTATACGTTTAATTGGCACATATACATTATTATATGACCTGGATAGAATTTTGATGAATGGTTGTGAAGTGTAGTTTTTTCGATATTTGGCGGGTTAGCTTTGAACACAGTGTGATGAATTGTGATATTTGGTAAAATAACCTCATTGTATCATCATATATGATAGATTTGGTGCGGTTTTAGAAGGTTTATGGGTAGAGTTGGAGTAGATTTGGGTGGATTTGGGGGAAATAGGTAGATTTGGGTGGATTTGGGGGAAATAGGTAGATTTGGGTGGATTTGGCGGTAATATGTAGATTTGGGTGGATTTGGGGGAAATATGTAGATTTGGGTGGATTTGGGGGAAATAGGTAGATTTGGGTGGATTTGGGGGAAATAGGTAGATTTGGGTGGATTTGGTGGTAATATGTAGATTTGGGTGGATTTGGGGGAAATATGTAGATTTGGGTGGATTTGGGGGAAATAGGTAGATTTGGGTGGATTTGGAGGAAATATGTAGATTTGGGTGGATTTGGGGGAAATAGGTAGATTTGGGTAGATTTGGGGGAAATATGTAGATTTGGGTGGATTTGGGGGAAATAGGTAGATTTGGATGGATTTGGATGTTTCGTGTATCTGAATGTTACACCTGTGGTGCTAAGAAGGAAACTTCAATGATATGAACAGTGTGGTTGTCATAGGAAGGCAATATGTGGTTCAGACTGACTCAGGAAAAAATCAATGATAGTGGTGCTTTTACATTTTTAAATATGTACTGTATACATTATATACAATTATTAAAGAAAAACAAGTGAATACAGGAAGGAAAAAGGATGTTGTCTTAACATATAAGACGGTGCGCTATTTGTTATTTATAAATATACTGTCAAAAGAATACGCAAAACATAACTGTTATTGATGTTTCTAATTTAGTCACTCGTAAAGTTGTCACCATTTAAATAAGCACTACGCAATTTAAGTTTAAGCGGTGACACTATGAAATGTTAAATAATTATCAAAATGTCTATAGAGTTAATTAGGAACTATGTACGTCACATGTGCATGGTTCGTTAACACATACATCATTAGTAACAAAATATTCTAGTTTATGACTGTAATTAATTAGTTAATTCAAATATAAACGGATATATAGATTCTGTTTGCTTGACAAGAATTAATAAAGTGTATACATAAATATAACCTACCGGTACTTGATAAATTTGTGGGTTAGATTGTGACCAAAATTATGAATATTTCTATATTGTATGAATGGATTAATGTTTTTATATGTAACTTTGCAGTTATCAGATGCCACATGCAGACAAGATTAATTATTAATATTTATTACATTTCTATGGGTGAAAGACCGGGATTTCTCAATGAAAGAATATTTATAATCGCTAAACATGAATAACTAACACCGAACACAAAATAACTAACTGCGACGTTGAGTTGTGACGTCAATAACGTGTTAGTGACGTCGACATCATCCGCCGATAACGCTTAATAAAGCGAATAAATCTGGTTGAAATCCTACATATTCCGATTAAAAATGTAATAAATAGATTACTCAACAGTTGTGGTCGATTATATGGAAATCCTTCACTCGATGGTAGGCGTGTTGTTTTTTCACTCACTCCCATACTCGTTCGTGAAAAGAACCCCAAGTCTAACATCTTGTGAAGGATTTCCCTATAATCGATCCCAGCAGTTAAATAATCTCCTATGTTTTACATGTTCATACCTTATGGTCTATTTTTGTATTAAAGAGATGTCATTTCATATGTCATAGAATATTAAAGGATTCATTTACAACCAGCAGGAAACAGAATTTTATTCAGTTTCGACAGACAGAACTACTGTCTTTCAAAATTCAGCAGTACTAATGACGAACCTATCCACCACAGTCAGGGAACGGGGAGTTGCTAAATCATATAACACCATATAGAGGGGAATCCAGCCAATTCAAAAAATTTATAGAATCAGTTGAAAAATACGCAACTTTAACGAGGATTGCAGGGAACAGAATCAAACTAGTAGCATACTAAGCCAGCAAGGGGGCAAACTATCGAAAACTATAATTGATAATGATATGGGACTATTTCTCAAACAAGAGGCCCAAGAGGGCCTATATTGCTCTACTGGCTATATGGAATCTTTGATGTGGAACAAGACAACAACTAGGCTTGGTACCAAACTGATCATTCCTGCCAAGTTTCACTGAAATTTAGCCAGGGGTTCAGGAAAAATTGTCTGGATGAATTTGTGTATATTAGTCCATAACTCATTCAACCAGAACACAGTGATGATAGGTGCAACTAGGCTTGGTACTCCTCATCCAGAATTCGTTCAAATTTGGCTAGGAGTTCAGAAGAGACTAGACTGGATAAAGTTAACTCCACAAAAATCAATCGACCGGAATACGGTGATGAGAAGCACAACTAGGCCTGGTACTGACCATCCCTACAAAGTTTTACTGAAATCCGGCCAGGGGTTCAGGATAATGTAGTCCTTACACAATTTGTGTATTAAAACCTTTAAAGGGCCATAACTCGGCCAAAAATCTTTCAACCGAAATATGGCGATAAAATGCATAACTAGGCTTGGTACTGATTATCCCTACAAAGTTTCGTTGAATTCCAGCCAAGGGTTCAAGAGAAATAGTCCAGATAAAGTTTGTGTAGTACAACTTTTAAAGGGTCATATCTCAGCCAAATATCATTCAAGCAAAACATACTGATATGCACCACTAGGCCAGGTAGTGATCATCCCTGCGAAGTTTCGCTGAAATCCGGCCAGGGGTTCAGGAAATAAAAGTCTGGACAAAGTGTGTGTATTAAAACCTTCAAAGGGACATAATTCTGCCAAAATTCATTCAACCGGAACACAGTGACGATATACTTAACTAGATTTGGTACTGATCATCCCTGCAAAGTTTCATTAAAATCTTGCCAAATGAAAGCCCTATCGTCTTAATGAGGCAAAATACAGCATAACAGTGTTACTGATCCGATTTGGCTGGTTTTCAAACTTGTCCAAGCTTTCATTATTATTAACAATATATGCAAGTTTAGTAAAGACCAAATAATAAATGAAGGTGATAGAGTGTTCACAAGGCAGAAAATGGAGGTTTTCAGAAAAAACAAGGACCATAACTCTGGTGTTACTGACCCACCTTAGCTGTTTTTCGAACTTGTCCAAGCTTTCATTAGTATTAGCAATCTGTGCAAATTTAGTAAATTCAAATAATAAATGAAGGTGCTAGAGTGTTCAAAAGGCAGAAAATAGCATTTTTCAGAAAAAACAAGGGCTCCAACTCCGAGGTTACTGATCCGATTTGGTTGGTTTTCAAACTTTTCCGAGCTTTCATTGATATTAAAAATCTGAATAAATGAAGGTACTAGAGTGTTCACACGGCTTAATATGGCATTTTTGAGCAAAACAAGGGCCATAAATCGGGTGAAATTAATCTGATCTGGCTAGTATTCAAGCAAAACATATAGGAAATAAAAGTCTGGACAAAGTGTGTGTATTAAAACCTTTAAAGGGCCATAATTTTGCCAAAAATCATTCAACTGTAACACGGTGACAATATACATAACTAGATTTGGTACTGATCATCCCTGCAAAGTTTCATTAAAATCTGGCCAAATGAAAGCCCTATCGTCTTAATGAGGCAAAATACAGCATAACAGTGTTACTGATCCGATTTGGCTGGTTTTCAAACTTGTCCAAGCTTTCAATAGTATTAACAATCTGTGCAAGTTTAATAAAGATCAAGTAATAAATGAAGGTGCTAGAGTGTTCACAAGGTAGAAAATTGCATTTTTCAGAAAAAACAAGGGCCATAACTCCGGTGTTACTAATCCGATTAGGCTGGCTTTCGAATTTCTCCTAGCTTTTATTGATATTAACAACCTATGCAAGTTTGGTAAAGATCAAATAATAAATGAAGGTACTAGAGTGTTCACAAAGCTTAATATGGCATTTTTCAGCACAAGGACCAGAACTCTGGTGAAATAAATCCGATATGGCTGGTTTTCAAACATGTCCAAGCTTTCAATAGTATTAACAATCTGTGCAAGTTTGGTAAAGAGCAAATAATAAATGAAGGTGCTAGTGTTCACAAGGCAGAAAATTGCATTTTTAGCTCGACTGATCGCTTATGCCGTGGTGCGGTGTCCGTTGTCCGTCCGTCTGTCTGTCCGTAAACTTTTATTTGTAGCGACTACTCCTCTGAAACTACAGGATGGATATTTATGAAACTTTACAGAAATGTTGCCCATGAAGTCTAGTTGATCCTAGCAAAAATTCATGTTGATGTGAAATCCAAGATGTCTGCCAAAGCTAAAAATAGAGTTTTAAAATACAAGTTTGTAGCGACTACTTCTTGAAAACTATTAGTGATATTGATATGGGACTTTTTCTAAAATGATCAACATGATATGATGTTGGTCCTTGTCGAAAATCGTTTTGATTCGACGTTAAACATGCCTGCCAGCGGCCATCTTTGTTTACATAGAGTTATATAGTAAAAACTTGTAGCGACTACTCCTCTGAAACTACTTGGCGGATTTTCATGAAACTTTACAGGAATGTTGCTCTTGATGTCTAATTGATCCTAGCAAAAATTCAGGTCGGCCAGAAATTCAAGATGGCCGCCACAGCTAAAAATAGATTTTTAAAAAATAAGTTTGTAGCGACTACTTCTTGTTGAAAACTATAAGTGATATTGATATGGGACTTTTACTAAAATGATCAGTATGACATGATGTTGATCCTTGTCAAAAATTATTTGACATTAAACATGGCCGCCAGCTGCTATCTTTGTTTACATAGAGTTATATAATGAAAACTTGTAGCGACTACTCCTATGAAACTACTCGATGGATTTTCATGAAACTTCACAGGAATATTGACCTAGCTATCAAAAATCTATCAGTAGAGCTTCAAGGTCATTGACCTCTTGTTCAGAAAAAAGAAGGCCCATAACTCTGGTGTTACTTATCCGATTTGGCTGTTTTTTCGAACTTGTCCTAGCTTTTATTGATATTAACAATCTGCATAAGTTTGGTAAAGATCAAATAATGAATAAAGGCATTTTTCAGCACAAGGACCAGAACTCTGGTGAAATAAATCCGATATGGCTGGTTTTCAAACTTGTCCAAGCTTTCAATAGTATTAACAATCTGTGCAAGTTTGGTAAAGAGCAAATAATAAATGAAGGTGCTAGTGTTCACAAGGCAGAAAATTGCATTTTTCAGAAAAAAGAAGGCCCATAACTCTGGTGTTACTTATCTGATTTGGCTGTTTTTTCGAACTTGTCCTACCTTTTATTGATATTAACAATCTGCATAAGTTTGGTAAAGATCAAATAATGAATAAAGGTGCTATTGTGTTCACAAGACAGAAAATGGCATTTTTCAGAAAAAAACAAGGGCCATAACTCTCGTGTTACTGACTCAATTTAGCTGGTTTTCGAATTTGTCCAAACTTTCATTAGTATTAACAATCTGTGCAAGTTTGGTAAAGATCAAATAATAAATGAAGGTGCTAGAGTGTTTACAAGGCAGAAAATACAAGGGCAATAACTCTGGTGTTACTGATTCGATTTGGCTGGTTTTCGAACTTGTCCGAGCTTTTGTTGATATTAACAATCTGCTTTGCAAGTTTGGTTAAGATCAAATAATAAACGAAGGTGCTAGGGTGTTCACAAGGCTTAATATGGCATTTTTCAGCAAAACAAGGGCCATAACTCCGGTGAAACTAATCCGATCCGGCTGGTTTTCGAACTTATCCAAGCTTTCATTGATATAAAGACACAGGTAAAGTTTCATAACGATCCAATTAATAATGAAGGCCCTAGAGTGTTCACAAGGCAAAAGTTAACAGACGGACGGACGGATAATGGACAACTCGGCCAGTAGAGCTAATGATCAGCATGACATGATGTTGATCCTTATCGAAAATCATTTTTATTCAACGTTAAACATGGCTGCCAGCGGCCATCTCTGTTTACATGGAGTTATATAGGAAACACTTGTGGCAACTACTTCTGTGAATTTCTTTATGGATTTTCATGAAACTTCATAGGGATGTTGCTCTTGATGTCTAGTTGATCCAAGCATAAATTCAGGTCGGCCAGAAATACAAATGGCTGCCACGGCTAAAATTGATTTTAAAAATAAAAGTTTGTGACGTCTGCTTTTCAAAAACCAAAAGTGGTATTGATCTGGAACTTTATTAAAATGACTATTAAAATGACTGGCATGGCACGTAGTTGGTTCTAACCAAAATTCATTTGAATTTGATGTCAAACATGGCTGCCAGCAGCCATCTTTGATAACAGAGTTATATCTAGGAAACTTGCGGCGACTACTCTGAAACTACTTGATGAATTTTCATGAAACTTTACAGGAATGGTGCTTTTGATGTCTAGTTGGTTCTTAGTTAAAATTCAGGTTGGCTGGAAATTCAACATGACTGCCACAGCTAAAAATACAAGTATGTGGTGACTACTTTTCAAAACAATAAGTGGTATTGATTTGAAACCTTACTAATATGACTTGCGTGACATGTAACCTTCTAACTTTCAGAACTGCAGAGTTGTTGCAAATCTCTAGTAAACGCTTCATTTAAGATGGAGCCACTTTTCCACACATGGTGTCATGATAAAGACCTTGAATGAGCATGACAATATAAACATGAAGGCGGATCCTACCCCTCTGCCTCTATCGGGATTTGCAGTGGTATTTTACTCCGGCAACCATAAGGGGATGTACGCTAACAGAGGTGGATGGGGATGATACGTTCAACTGTGTTGAGTGTAAGGGCATGTTTCTAACCTTTTGTGCTATATCACCTGATGTGCTCGGGCGTTAGTTGTCACCCAATGTTTTTGAGCTTTTGAACTATGTTCTTGCATACACTATCTGTGCTCTAAACAAACCATATGACTCGTGTGTATATAATCCGGGATGATATTCATACCATCTTCTTATCAAACTAGAAACGGTGCAATGCAATGCCAAAATAGTCTGACACTGGAAAATATGAATGCAAGACCATGTGAAATAATGTAAATGTTTAAGTCGTCCGTACATGAATCAATTCATAGGAAACTTACTGTTCGGGCACTTGTTTCAGCTAAAGGTTTTTCAGCAATAACACGACTAATTTTAACAATACGAACATAAATTATATATCATTAGAACTGGCATTTTTTGTGGTAAATAAAAATACCTTGGTTTTGAAAGTCGGTTGAGAAATAAAAATGCTTTTTTGATGGGTCTTTTCCCATATAAACTCCTTGTTGCTGGGACAGCATCAAATTAAGAAATCTCAAATAACTTCAGTTAGCCTTAATAGTTTGCTATAAAACTTACAGGATGTCTTAATTTATGTTTGCACAACATATAACCATTTTTGGAAACAAATTCTGAAAAACCTATTTTTTTTAATTTTTGATGCAGAATTTTGCATTAAAAATGCCCTATCAAAAACTACTTCTTCTCATGAAATTTTTATTTCTTTAATTAATAACTGATTTTGAAAAGTAAGGTAAGTTTATTTACCACAAAATATGTATGTTTCACTGATATACTATTTTAGTTTAAAGTTGAATCTTGTCTGAAAAGTCCAAAAACCCTATGGCTGAAACAAGCGCCCCGACCAATAATACTCGACCAAAGCACTCAGTCCAATGATAAGCTAATCAATCAAAGTAACAATACAGAAGTATAAATTCCACAGTTTATTTCTCCAATGTACATATTATATGCAAGCAGTGTTGAAGTAACACTAATGGCTCTATGCTAAATACTCTAAAATTGCTGTGTGTCCCTTTAAACACACGTATTTGAAACAGTATCACAGACAGTAAATTTTCATTTCAAACACAATACATACAAAATATTTGACTGCTGTGTTCAATTACAAGAGAATCCTTCACACTATGGTAGGTCTGTGTATGGAAGGTCTGTGTCTGTGTATGGTAGGTCTGTGTCTGTGTATGGTAGGTCTGTGTATGGAAGGTCTGTGTCTGTGTATGGTAGGTCTGTGTCTGTGTATGGTAGGTCTGTGTATGGAAGGTCTGTGTCTGTGTATGGTAGGTCTGTGTCTGTGTATGGTAGGTCTGTGTATGGAAGGTCTGTGTCTGTGTATGGTAGGTCTGTGTCTGTGTATGGTAGGTCTGTGTCTGTGTATGGTAGGTCTGTGTATGGTAGGTCTGTGTCTGTGTATGGTAGGTCTGTGTATGGTAGGTCTGTGTCTGTGTATGGTAGGTCTGTGTATGGAAGGATGACAGTTAAAGAAACTAATCTGCCAAATAACTTTAAAATTATGCTACAAAACTGTTTATCAAAAAACTCTATCCAGTTTTTCAAGTCATATATTAATGTATATGTGCCATTAAAAGTAAAGGTTTATTCACAGGTTCTGAAAATATGCGTGATTGAATATGCGCAAAATTAATTAGGGTATGAGTCTGTAACTCTTTATTTGACACTCCAGTTTAAAGGTTTGTCAGGCTGGTTAAAACTGTTTATATTGTCTGTAGAGTTTCGATTCTGAAAATATCTATATTCCTTGTCGTCAGTAGGTTTAGAAACGATGTACATATGTTGTAAAATTTGGCTGTTGTTGGCAGGATAGCTACTTTAAAGAAAAAACAAAACGTGCCTACCATAGAACTCAGGATATTCTTACACTCAAACGCAGTTTAAATCAACACACGGCAATCTTCAGTGTTGTCGGTTTTTTTAAATTGTAGTGTCCCGTTATTTCTTCTACATAAGTTGCATATTTGCAAATCATTACAAAATATGTTAGGACCGTGATGTGCAGGTGTAAATGTCCCCCTAGATATGGAATGAAATGGCCAAAAAAGGTTTAACCCTTAAACCGCTAAGCATGACTATAATAGGCTTTGTGTCCATTGTAAACCCAGATCAGCCTGCGAATAACTCGTTTTACCCTAAAACACCCCTTTGTCACATAAATGGAATGGTCTTAATTTAAAGAAAGAACAGCCCATTATATATATGTAGGGGGTTAAGGGTTAAATTAACTCTGGTGGGCAACTAGCAAGAAATTGGCCAAGAAATACTTAAATTAACCCCGGTGGGCAACTAAGAAAGCATGTATTACTGTGCAGAATGATTTTTCTGGAAAAAAAGTTGTTTGTTCGGCTCATTCTTTATGTTTTGGCCCTTTAATTTAGAATAGAAAATATCACTATTTGTTAATTATAAGTCAAAAATGAAGGTTATGTAGAAAAATTAAGGGATGTAAAATTTTAATCCCCAACAATATGTCACGTGTTGTCACACTGGATTGTTCATTGTAATAGTGTTGTATTGCATGGTCGAGATCGAAAACACATTTCCTTTGATGGTAAAAGACCCCAATAAAATGCCCCAATAAAATGCTTGATACCGCAATTTCATAAATACAAAGTACCCCACCCCTATCAGATAACTGATTTTCCAAAATCACGCCCCTGACAAAAATAACATGTGTAAACACAATTCGGATTGACATAATTTCATTAGGGTGTGTTTTAAAAAAGTCAACACATATTTGTTACAGAGGGCTGTTCCATTAAAACATACTTGATACCCCAGGAAGGCACTTCTGAAATTAACACCCACCCATAGATGCTAAACTGAGTTTAAAGAAACAAATTTAGGAAAATAGGGTTCACCCATAGATGTTTTTTAAATTGCCCTCCTTCGTATATGTTTTAATGGAATAGCCCCGACATATACACAGTTTGTAAAATGTACTTGCCAAACTTTACGTATGTTTCAATTTTAAATCAATACACAGCCTACATCAGATTATAGATCTTTGCTGTCCATAAAAGTTATGTCCATGTTTTAAGTCTGTTATTAATAATATGATTGAGAAAACAAATTAAAAAAAACATACTAAGATATTAATATTTTTTTATTTTTAAATTTATAACAAATTACAAAAAAAGTATTTGTAAAAAGATCATCTATTACATTATATATTTAAATATAAAAATAGTTGAAAAACAATTTCAAACTTAATATAAATAAATACGAAAACCTTTCATCAATAACAAAATCATTATGCAATCATATTTCAAAACGGAGAACAAATAATTGTCAATAAACGTGATATTTATGTCAGGGGCTACAACTGGAGAATCCAAGAAAATCTGTTCCCTGCCAGGGGTGAGGGGGGCCATCAACGTGCGGGGTTCATTTCTAGTTGTAACACCCTCGTTGGCGGCACCTCCAGCTCGGCATTGACCTGCAAATATACAAGCAGTACATGTACACAAATATGTGGCGTAATTAAGGCTGGAAATTTACCTGCAAATATAGTTATACCCTATGATGTCGTCACTTTCATTTGAAATCCATGTATTAAATAAAGGCACGTGTTGGTTTAATTACTGTTTAAATGAAACTACTTGGTCTGAAAAACTTGACGACTTGACTGGATTTTGTTGCTAAATCATAAATATAAATTTAAAGGATGTAAGAATATCAAACTTGTATAAAATTGATATAAAGCTGTGCTATATAAATAAACTTGTTTAATAAATTCATTATTCAACAGGCATTCACGTAAGACCCTCTGTGATTAAAGAAAACTGTTTTCGCATATTAATACTGATTGTTGATTATATTGCACCAGTAATATATTTAAACCTGAAAATGAAGATAAACTGAAAACTCAAAATTGTATTAACGTTTTTTAAACTATATGCAAGCAGATTTAAAGTTAAAATGATCCTAGATTCATAAATTTAATGTTTGATTAACGACTTCAAAATTGCCATGTGTCTATTTAACATGACATCACTGTCTTTTTATTACACCACTAGCGTTTATGATATTTGTCTTATAACACTCCCAGAAGCCACTGCATGTGATGAAAAGAAAACATTAATTTGCAACGCAAACAATTTGTTTACATCATGGTTATATTTCAAAACTTGTGTGGCTATTGTCTGGCTGCATTATTTCAGGGAATAAAAGCGCAAAATGAAAATGTTTTCTCGTGTGTTTTTGAGTACTCACAGAAGTAATCCAAGTTATTTACCTTTGAGTTGACATACTGATGTAGCAGCATTCGGAGTTCGGCATTCTGCTGTCTCAATGCATCTGTCTCTGTGATCAGACTGGACCTGCCGTTCAGCACCTCACTGTAAAATAACACGTATTACATTTGCTATTTGTTAAATGTGAATATGTCTGATTTCTTTTTCTTTTAAACATATTTCTTTTACAACGACTGCGAAACAAGTTCTTGCAACTTATATTAATGACTCTCGATGACTTCCTGTGTAGAACCAGTATTCAGCAATGTGGATTAATTATTATTACCTTGCTCAAGGATAAATAATGTGGCCATAGCGAGGGTCAAACCAACAACCTCTTGATCTAAAGTCTGACACTATACCACTGGACCATGCACTCCAATCTCATTACTTTAATGAAGAGCTCAAACAAATGTATAGGACAGTCAATAACCTCCACCATACAACCTGCACTATGCCTCATCCCGGCTACTACAAGGTTAACCGGAGGTCACTGTTTGCAGGATTCATGGTCCCACACTCAAATATTCATGAATGTTCATCAAGCATAATTCATTCCAAGCACCATCCAACTGTGGAATGCCCCCACCCACCAAATCAGGTTGTCTACGCCCCCCTACTAGTGGTATTCAAAATGTTTGTTTCATATGAAAAACATGATACTCACTGGATCTTATTATTTCCCTTAAGCCCCTACATATATCTAATATTTCTTTGAATTAAGATCATTCCATTCATGTGACAAAGGGGTGTTTTGGGGAAATAACTTATCAGCAGCCAGACATTGTAAACCCAGACCAGCCTTCGAGTTGCTCGAGCTGATCTCGGTTTACAATGGACGGAAAGGCTATTATAGTCGTGCTTAGTGGCTAAATCCATACATGTATTTTTCAAGCCTTCTGGTAAGGCACACCACATACCTATATTTTTCCAAGCCATCCAGCAGCGCCCCCCACAGCCTCTCGTCCTTGGTGCCGATCACCTGCGCGTAATTGGCCCAGTACTCCGAGTCCTGAGAGTCATCGCGGTCTCCCAGGGACTTGATCTTGAACTGTGACGTCTTGCCTTTCTCCCTGTGTAACACAAACATATCACACCAGTGCTAACAATTACCTAGAATGATTCTTTGAGGAAAATATCAAACCTGACGATAATGTTTAATTATAATTTTTTGCATACCAGATACAAGAAAGAAGTCATCTTAATGACAGATGGTGCTGGAAAATCTAATCATCTAAGGTTTCGAAAGTAAGGTTTGGAACATTTTATTTCACCGAGGTTATAAAATGTTATTTTTAAAGGGGTTGATGCACTATTTTCAAACACAGTGTATTTTAAAGGGCTCTAAAAAACTTGAAAAAAGCTGAAAGAATTATCAAAATGCCATGAAAAATAAAGGAGATATGACCTATTGAAAATTTGCAAAGAACATAAATGGAGGCGGCCATCTTTGAATGATGACGTCATCGCGCCGTTTTACCATATATGGGATATTGATAAAATGTCTTTTAAAGCAAAGAAAATCACTGCAAATGAAAAATAATACTAAAATGTATACATTTTACATCTGTATATTTATTTTTAATCATTTTGCAGTGGTTTTCTTTGCTTTAAAATACATTTTATCAATATGCCATATATGGTAAAACGGCGCGATGACGTCATCGTTCAAAGATATATGTTCTTTGCAAATTTTCAATATGTCATATCTCCTTTATTTTTCATGGCATTTTGATAATTCTTTCAGCTTTTTTCAAGTTTTCCAGAGCCCTTTAAAGTAAACTGTGTTTGAAAATAGTGCATCAACCCCTTTAATATCTAGGGCTTGATTCAGGTGTGGTAAACTTTCATTTTATCCACAGGTTGAAAAACAGTCGTACACTAGAGGTTGTTTTTAGTAAAAACAGATGTCACCCCCACTGGGGGCCAAAAAATCATTCAACCGGAACATGACAATGATATGAGCAATTAGGCTTGGTACTTATCGTCCCTGCCAAGTTTTGATGAAATCTGGCCAAGGGTTCAGGAGAACTAGTCTGTACAGAGTTTGTGTATGAAAACCTTTAAAGGATCGTAACTCCACCAAAAATTATTCAACCAGAACACGACAATGATATGTGCAACCAAGTTTCGTTGAAATCCAACCAGTGGTTGAGGAGAACTAGTGCGGACAAAGTTTGTGCAGTAAAACAAAGGGCCACAACTCCACCAAAAATCTTCACCCAGAACACGACAATGATATGCGCCACTAGGCTTGGTA
This sequence comes from Cyrtodaria siliqua, assembly GCA_037043455.1. Classification (NCBI taxonomy): domain Eukaryota; kingdom Metazoa; phylum Mollusca; class Bivalvia; order Adapedonta; family Hiatellidae; genus Cyrtodaria; species Cyrtodaria siliqua. The sequence continues at coordinate 45,782 of JAWPHD010012342.1, forward strand.
CTGGTCATTCCTGTCAAGTTTCATTGAAATCCAGCCAGGGATTCAGGAGAACTATTCCAGACAAAGTTTGTGTATCAGGGGCCATAACTGCTAAAAATCATTGGAATGAACTTATGTAAGTTATGTGAAAAACTAACGGACGCCTGAAGTTTTTAAAAAACAAGATTGCCATGTGTCTCTTTAAAAGAATAGTCCATTCTACCAATGCAGGGAAGAATGGGTCAAATTTGTCCGAAAACAGTCAAACACAAAATCTGAAATGACATTTTACGTATTGTACAATAACTTTAAATATGCTCTTTTACTCATATGCTCTTGTTCATGTATTAAAAGGGAAAAAGAATTTAACATCACCGTGTGTACAGATCTGAAAACATCCCATGCCTTGGAAAATATTTAGTATAGATCTTGTCATCAATCTTACTTCTGTGGCTTTCTGTGGTCGTCGACAAATGTTCGCAGAGCTTTTAGAACCTCGTTCGGGTGGATGAGCTCTACCGTCTCGCTCTTGGACGACACCGCGTCCCCTTCCTTCCCCGTCAGATTGTAGATCTCCGCGTCGAGGTCGAATTCCATGTCACCGCTTTCGGAAAAATAGGTCTTGGACTCTTCGTCTTCCTTCTATAAAAGTGCACACAATAATTTCCACAAAAACTTATTGCAAGGATTTTCTGATAAATTTTAATAAGTCAGCATAAATGACATGAGAGGTATATAAGGGCTAATCCATCAAAAAGTACAAGGATCACCAGGAAGGCACTTTTGAAATTGAACACCCACCCATAGATGCAAAATTGAGTTTAAAGAACAAAATTTCAGACAAGGTTCACCTCATAGATGTTCATTTAATTGCCTTCTTGGGGTCCCGTTTTTTTTTTAATGGAATAGCCCTTAGGTTATTAATATGTAGATGAAGTCTTATTGAACATGCCTCCGCCAGGGAGTGAACCCGTATCACCCACTGAGCTACCGATGATGCTATTTTATCAGATGCAGCAATGTAGATGTAATACATCAAATAAAATATCACTGTATTTCATTTCCATAGGTAAAATATCATGATTTGTTTTGGGGAAGATTTTTTTTTTTATAATCACATATTATTTCTAACTCCTTGAAAACTGACTCCTGACCTTGCAAGTGCGAAATTTGACCTTGCGGGGATCACGTTAATTAGTTTGGAACTGCATTCAAATAATGACCTCTCGTAACAAAAATGTTAAACCTAAAATTGAAACTGTAATAGATAGTATTAAAATGCAATACTATGTATTACAATGTATAACAATTTATTACAATGCATTACAAACTAATAAAGTAAAGTACTTTATTACTTTAAAAAATGTATAAAAATGTATTACATTACATTACAAAATATTATAAAGTACTGCAATGCATTACAATATATCACAAAGTTAATGTATTACAATGCCTCACTCACCTTGGCTGGTTCTGCCTCCTCCTGAGTTAATGTATTACAATGCCTCACTCACCTTGGCTGGTTCTGCCTCCTCCTGAGTTAATGTATTACAATGCCTCACTCACCTTGGCTGGTTCTGCCTCCTCCTGAGTTAATGTATTACAATGCCTCACTCACCTTGGCTGGTTCTGCCTCCTCCTGAGTTAATGTATTACAATGCCTCACTCACCTTGGCTGGTTCTGCCTCCTCCTGAGTTAATGTATTACAATGCCTCACTCACCTTGGCTGGTTCTGCCTCCTCCTGAGTTAATGTATTACAATGCCTCACTCACCTTGGCTGGTTCTGCCTCCTCCTGAGTTAATGTATTACAATGCCTCACTCACCTTGGCTGGTTCTGCCTCCTCCTGAGTTAATGTATTACAATGCCTCACTCACCTTGGCTGGTTCTGCCTCCTCCTGAGTTAATGTATTACAATGCCTCACTCACCTTGGCTGGTTCTGCCTCCTCCTGAGTTAATGTATTACAATGCCTCACTCACCTTGGCTGGTTCTGCCTCCTCCTGAGTTAATGTATTACAATGCCTCACTCACCTTGGCTGGTTCTGCCTCCTCCTGAGTTAATGTATTACAATGCCTCACTCACCTTGGCTGGTTCTGCCTCCTCCTGAGTTAATGTATTACAATGCCTCACTCACCTTGGCTGGTTCTGCCTCCTCCTGAGTTAATGTATTACAATGCCTCACTCACCTTGGCTGGTTCTGCCTCCTCCTGAGTTAATGTATTACAATGCCTCACTCACCTTGGCTGGTTCTGCCTCCTCCTGAGTTAATGTATTACAATGCCTCACTCACCTTGGCTGGTTCTGCCTCCTCCTGAGTTAATGTATTACAATGCCTCACTCACCTTGGCTGGTTCTGCCTCCTCCTGAGTTAATGTATTACAATGCCTCACTCACCTTGGCTGGTTCTGCCTCCTCCTGAGTTAATGTATTACAATGCCTCACTCACCTTGGCTGGTTCTGCCTCCTCCTGAGTTAATGTATTACAATGCCTCACTCACCTTGGCTGGTTCTGCCTCCTCCTGAGTTAATGTATTACAATGCCTCACTCACCTTGGCTGGTTCTGCCTCCTCCTGAGTTAATGTATTACAATGCCTCACTCACCTTGGCTGGTTCTGCCTCCTCCTGAGTTAATGTATTACAATGCCTCACTCACCTTGGCTGGTTCTGCCTCCTCCTGCTCAGGCTTCCCCTTCAGGTGCATGAAGTAGCTGGCCAGAATGTGGATATCATCCTCCGTGTCTATATTCAGCGCCTGTGTAAGCAAACCATACACTAAAATCAAACCAAACTATAACTAAAATCAAAGAAATTGTTCCATGTATATGAAGGTACATGTACGTACACTTGATCCTGATTACTCATGTTAAAATGTCTGATATCTAATTAAGGACTAAAAAAGAAAATCTCCGCTTTTTTTACAATGGGGTAAGTTGAAATGTTGGTGATTTGATAAAATGGTTGATTTTATTCAGAAATAATGTCTCTTCTGCTCTCGCTGGATAATCGGAATATTCAATGGACCAATTTATTTCACATAAAAAACACAAAACAACTGAGTTAAATTGTACCAAACTTTTCTAATATAAAGTGCTCAATTTCTGCCACATAAGTATTCTTTCTAATATTGTGTACACATCAATAGTGTTGACTTACTGTTATGTACTATACGGTTGACATTGCTCCTGCCTATAATGCGCATTTGGTTGAACAAATTCAATTGACCATATCCTATCGATTTTTTTTTCAAAGATGGCCAACCAATAATCGTTCATATTGTAATAATATTATCATGTTATTAATTCAGTGATTCAATATTGGCCCAGTTATTGGGCCAAGGACTGTCACACTGGCACAAGGCCGCGGGCCAATAGGACAGTCCGTGGACAATATGAAAACAATTAATAAGTGACAATTTTATTAATTAACTTCCACTTTAGTAGTATTTATTTTAGAAATATTTTTTTGACAAGATTTGCATTTATTTATAGTAGTGTCAATTACATTTATAGTCTTATGACGTCACTTAAAGCTTGTTTTGGCAAGTTCCTTCATATTGGCCTTGTTCCTTCATATTGGCCTTGTTCCTTCATATTGGCCTTGTTCCTTCATATTGGCCTTGTTCCTTCATATTGGCCTTGTTCCTTCATATCGGCCTTGTTCCTTCATATTGGCCTTGTTCCTTCATATTGGCCTTGTTCCTTCATATTGGCCTTGTTTCTTCATATTGGCCTTGTTTCTTCATATTGGCCTTGTTCCTTCATATCGGCCTTGTTCCTTCATATCGGCCTTGTTCCTTCATATCGGCCTTGTTTCTTCATATTGGCCTTGTTCCTTCATATTGGCCTTGTTCCTTCATATTGGCCTTGTTCCTTCATATTGGCCTTGTTCCTTCATATTGGCCTTGTTTCTTCATATTGGCCAACTTTCGGTTCGTACTGACCGAGTTTGTATCGCATAATGTGTAGAGTTTCTAGTAAAACACGGCTAATATAGTTTAATTAATAATACATAATATTGTATGATAACTTACACTAAAGATGGCGTCGAGTTTCATCAGCGAGCGTTCATCTTTCTCTAATGGAGCCAGTAACTTGTTTAACTTTGATTCCACCAGGAAACCCTGAATAAAACCATGCAGAGAAATAAAACAATTTGGAGCATATAACCATACAGAGATATGAAAACAAATTGGAGCATCAGCGAGCGTTCATCTTTCTCTAATGGAGCCAGTAACTTGTTTAACTTTGATTCCACCAGGAAACCCTGAATAAAACCATGCAGAGAAATAAAACAGTTTGAAGCATATAACCATGCAGAGAAATAAAACAGTTTGAAGCATATAACCATGCAGAGATATGAAACAGTTTGGAGCATATAACCATGCAGAGATATGAAACAGTTTGGAGCATATAACCATGCAGAGATATGAAACAGTTTGGAGCATATAACCATGCAGAGATATGAAACAGTTTGAAGCATATAACCATGCAGAGATATGAAACAGTTTGGAGCATATAACCATACAGAGATATGAAACAGTTTGGAGCATATAACCATGCAGAGATATGAAACAGTTTGGAGCATATAACCATGCAGAGAAATAAAACAGTTTGGAGCATATAACCATACAGAGATATGAAACAGTTTGGAGCATATAACCATGCAGAGAAATAAAACAGTTTGGAGCATATAACCATGCAGAGAAATAAAACAGTTTGGAGCATATAACCATGCAGAGAAATAAAACAGTTTGAAGCATATAACCATGCAGAGAAATAAAACAGTTTGGAGCATATAACCATGCCGAGAAATAAAACAGTTTGAAGCATATAACCATGCAGAGATATGAAACAGTTTGAAGCATATAACCATGCAGAGATATGAAACAGTTTGAAGCATATAACCATGCAGAGATATGAAACAGTTTGAAGCATATAACCATGCAGAGATATGAAACAGTTTGAAGCATATAACCATGCAGAGATATGAAACAGTTTGAAGCATATAACCATGCAGAGATATGAAACAGTTTGAAGCATATAACCATGCAGAGATATGAAACAGTTTGAAGCATATAACCATGCAGAGATATGAAACAGTTTGAAGCATATAACCATGCAGAGATATGAAACAGTTTGAAGCATATAACCATTGTCACAAAATGTCACGGGTAGAGCGTACTGGTCGTATATAGCTCTTGTATCGGTTACACCCAAAATCTATTGTTCGAGTTGAAACAATTTCACAATATTCATGATCTATTCATGTAACACGTAAAAGCGTGCACATTTTAAGTGGCCGCCAGAGAGGCCGTGTCATAAGTTTAGTTTTGTGCTAATGCATGTAAACGTATAGGTATATTTTCCTTAAACGGCAAAATTGTATAAGGGGCCTGTCGTGTAGATTCAATACTGTAGATTTAGCCACGTTTGTCACGGACTGAACGGGGGAAATAATGATTTGGGCGTAATGTTTGCTATAAAACCCATTGTCTTCTAGCTATCGCCGGGATAATCGATAGTACTTTGTTGGAACAGAGATTGGACGGCAAATTTCACAGGCAACATGTGGTTAGTAGTTTTATCAAACTTTTATCGTATATTTGTATTCAGTGGGCGGCGCCATCTTGTTTGGCGGTTACGACATCCGGTTAGCATTGATGTTTCTCAAACATAACTTTAGACTAGCATATGATTTTGAAGTTACTTTATTAGATGTAATTATTGTAATTGATCATTAATTGTAAAACAATATTAATTTGATAACAGTGGATATTAGGTGCATTAGTTAACGTTGGCGTATAACTCGGTGATTGTAATACACGATTGTCAACATTAGTTATCAATGAGATGAGTGACAAGAATAAATGCGTGCATGCATAACTCAGTGAGTGTAATATATGAGTAATTTGATCATGTTTATATTACATGTATTAGGGGCATTGATTAACAGCGACGTACATAGCGTATACATGGCGTTGTAGAATATGTATACATTGCTACTCATCATTAGTACAGCTTACATATATTGATCGAATAATGATTTGTTTGGGTAATGGTAATGCAAGATTGTTATGTTTGTCAACCGACATCTAAAACGTATGTATAATTACAGCCTAAGCCATCCAGGATATAAGCCATCCAGGATATAAGGATCCAGGATATAAGCCATCCAGGATATAAGCCATCCAGGGTTGGAGTAAGCCATCTAGGTTTGGATATCCAGGAGTGGAGCTAAGCTTCCACGACTAACGTTACAAGCGGTGGAGACGGTCCCCGTACCTGCGCAGCCAGGTTTTACTAACGACAACCCCCGGGACACAAGGTGGGCCCGTTACCAGTCCTCACTGGAGGAATATCATTCACAATCTCAGTGGAGATTAACTATCATTGCATCGCGTCATCAACCCTTACAGAAGGCATTTGATGACAATCATCCATTGAATTCGCGCATCATCATCTTCATGAGCTCTCGCGCATCACAGTTATCGCGCTAGATCAACATTGTTATAGCTTTAACAACACTTTAGTGTCTTAGACATTCAGTATTTATAACAATACTAAGAACGTCTTAAACGTTCAGGAGAACATTCTTTTCATAGTTCATTTGTGTATTCGCTTGTTTTTTTAGATAATTGTATATATATTAAACATATTTTAAAAGTTGCATTAAACTTATGTAAATGCATTCACCGTCATTGATTCTTTCCTGAGTTAGCCCAACCACTAAGGTCATCCTGTGACAACTGGTTTCAGAAGTGGGATTCTGGGCGACTACGGAGGGAAAGAATCAATAAGTGATCTTTATTATGATATACTAAATCTCTACTTATTATTTTAGAATTGTGTACCACCCTCTGATCCATCAAGGCGACTGTCGACGATCACGGCCACAGCTTGGAAGACAAGTCAAGACACGACAAGGGTAGGGTGAGTCCAAACTGTTGTTTTGTCCGTTCTTTCCTTGGCGCGAGGTCGCAGTGGTCTACACGAGTGGGTCTGAGGCACTTTTGCTCAATAATTTGGGTGTTTGTTTTACCTCCCTTGTTATACACATAGTATCCAATTAGGTTGGCGAACAAGACGTTCTACTCATGTTGTGACACTCGAGTATACTTATATTGATGGGAGAAGTAAATATACATGTACATGTTATACACATTTCGATGATTGTTTAAGGTTTATGTCCAATATCAAATTAAGATATTTTATGTAGGGCATATGTTTTGTGGAAGCTAGATACTATCTACACATAATCGTTAGTAGTTAGCGCTAGTACAAATGTGTATGTAACTTGTCCGATGATGATGCCCAGGTATTTACTGAGGACACAGTGACTTACCATTAGTAGTTAAGTGAGTAGAATTATTAGTGACGTGTGTATTGTAATTATTGTAGTTAGTAGTCCACAATGTCCATAGACATGACGTCCATAAAGGATCTTGCGGAAATGGGAAAGGAGTTAGGGTATGCTGGAGAGGAGCTTAGAAACTTTGTTAAAGACGAACAGGCTAGGGAAAGGGAATTTAGACTTAAGGAAAGAGAATTAGCAAAGCAGGAAAGAAATGAAGAAAGTATACTAGTTAAAGATAAGCTAGAATTAGAAGGTAGATTAGCTAAAGAGAAGCTAGATGCTGAGAAAGATAGGTTAGCATTCGAAAGTAGACTAGCCACAGAGAAGTTAGAATTAGAAGATAGGTTAGCAAAAGAGAAGTTAGAATTAGAAAGTAGAATAGTAAGGGAGAAGCAAGAGTTAGAACATGAGAGGTTCGAAACAGATGGTAGACTAGCTAAGGCTAAGATGATAATGGAAAGGGAGCAAAAAGAGTTTGATCATAAGTTAGCTTTAGAGTTGGAAGCAGCTAAGACACATAGTAAGGAAAGTAAAACTGAAGGGAAAGATAGTTATTCTGGGAAGTTAAAAGGTTCGAAGTTACCATACTTTGATGCTGACAAAGATAACATGGACAGTTACTTGTTACGGTTCGAGCGTTATGCTGAGTTACAGGAATGGACCAAAGATAAGTGGGCAGTTCATTTAAGTGCGTTATTGAGAGGCAAGGCCTTAGATGTATTTTCTAGATTACCTAGTTTAGATGCTCTTGACTATGACAAGTTAAAGGATGCTCTTTTAAAGAGATTTGAGTTAACTGAAGAAGGTTTTAGAAAGCGGTTTAGAGCTTGCTTGCCTGAGAAAGGCGAGTCATTTATTCAGTTCATTAGTAGATCTAGAAATTACTTAGATAGGTGGTTAGAGTTAGGGAAGGTAGCGCAGACTTATCAGGGCCTCATAGATTTCTTGTTGCGTGACCAGCTATTCAATGTTTGTAGTAGAGATCTGTTCTTATTTCTTAAAGAAAGAAAACTTACTAGTGTAGGAGAAATGGCAACACAAGCAGATCAGTTTGCCGAGGCTAGAGGTGGAGCTCATAATGTAGTGTCGAAAGACAGAACTTTTAGAGATAGGCAAGGGGACGATCATAAACAGAAAGGCCAGAGTGGAAACTATAGAGGTGGAGGTAGTTCGATGGGTTCTAGAGGAGGTAGCAATAGTGGTAACATAGGTAGACCTTTTATTCGTTGTCGTCACTGTAATGGGAATCATGCTTCACATGAGTGTAGGAAAGCGGTGAAAGTGTCCGCTGTCGTAGACAATTTTAGTGAAAATAGTAGAGTTGACAACAATGTAGGTAGTCCGAACCAAGGTTTTAACAACCCCTGGAATTTCGGTAGAGGTAGAGGTGGTCAAAACCGAGGTAGAGGTAGAGGCAGAAGTAGTAATAGTCCGGTTATTAAAACCGAGAGTAGTAGCTGTTGTGTTAAATCGGATGGTGTAATGGCGAAGATCGGAACATGTCTCTTTCCGTATGCAAATCTTCCAACGGCAGATGGTAGAGTGAACGGCACGGACGTAATTGTAATGAGGGATACAGGTTGTACAGGTGTGGTAGTTAGGCGTAGTTTAGTTACGGATGACCAGTTGGTAGGTAAACAGTCACCGTGTATGTTGTTAAATAAGTCGGTAGAGCACGTGCCAATAGCGAGAATAGATGTAGATACACCTTTCTTTAAAGGGACTACAGAGGCACTATGTATGGACGACCCGATGTATGATTTAACGATAGGGAACATAGATGGTTCAGCACTTCCGGTAATGTCCGATTTTAGAAGTAGCATAAGTAATGCCGTAGAGACTAGAGCGCAGGTTCAGAAGCAAGCTCAGGCTTATAGAAAATTAAAGGTTCCTGCAGCCGTAGGTGACATATCTAAAGCGGAGTTTATAGAAGCACAAACTCAAGACGAGTCATTAGGTCCTTGTAAAGTGAAGGCCAAGGACGGTGTAGTGAAGAAGTGTAAAGGGTCCGGTAGTTGTAAGTTTGTACATAAGAATAGGTTATTGTACAGAGAATTTGAAGATAGTGGTAGTAGACAGTTTCACCAATTAGTGGTACCTACCCAGTATAGAACGACAGTGCTTAAGGTAGCTCATGAGTCGATTATGGGAGGTCATTTAGGCGTAAAGAAAACGTCAGATAGAGTATTGGCAGAATTTTATTGGCCAGGCGTTAGTGGAGATGTAACTAGGTATTGTAGGTCCTGCGATGTATGCCAAAGGACAGTACCAAAAGGTCGAGTGACCAAAGTACATTTAGGTCAGATGCCACTGATAGATACACCATTTAAGCGGGTAGCCGTAGACATAGTTGGACCAATTTTTCCAGTGTCGGATAGGAAAAATAGGTACATTTTAACCATGGTAGACTATGCAACTAGGTATCCGGAGGCAGTAGCATTGCCCTCAATTGAAACTGAGAGAGTAGCTGAGGCATTAGTTGATATGTTCAGTAGGCTAGGTGTACCAGAGGAAATGCTGACTGATTGTGGGTCACAGTTTACGTCAGAACTTATGGCTGAAGTAAGCAGGTTATTGTCTTTGCGTCAAATCATGACAACACCATATCACCCTATGTGTAACGGGTTAGTCGAACGATTTAACGGGACGTTAAAGCAAATGTTACGGCGTATGTGTACCGAGAGACCCAAAGATTGGGACAAGTATCTCAATGCTTTATTGTTTGCATTTAGAGAGGTACCACAAGAGAGTTTAGGATTCTCTCCGTTTGAGTTATTGTACGGTAGGTCAGTTAGAGGTCCCATGAGGATTCTTAGAGAGATGTGGGCAGGTGAAGTAGATAGTGATGAGGTTAAGACTACATATCAGTATGTTTTAGATCTTAAGGAGAAACTAGAGGAGACTTGTAAGATAGCTCAAAGTCAGTTAGTTAAGGCAAGTACCAAGTATAAACGGTACTATGACCAGAAAGCTAGAGCTAGGAAGTTTAAGATAGATGACCAGGTGTTACTGTTACTCCCGACCGACAATAACAAGTTGTTATTACAATGGAAAGGTCCGTTTTACGTTAGAGGGATAGTGAATACTATGGATTACCGTATCGAGATAAACGGAAAGTTAAAGACCTTTCATGCGAATATGCTGAAAGAGTATATCAGTAGAACCGATAATGTGCAACAAGGGGTATTAAATGTAGTTAATGTTGCAGTTATTGAGGATAGTGAGGAAGACAGTAGTGAGGACACTAGTCCCACATATTCTCCCACTAGTGTAGGTAAGGAAACAGCAGCCGATGTAGACATATTGGGCATGCTTAGTGTAGCAGAGAAACGAGAGGTAAGTCGTTTAGACTCTGAGTGTAATACTGTTCGGTCCGATAAGTCGAGACCAACAGATGTAGTGCAGTGTAGCTTTAAGCACACTTTAGCAAAGCCGATTAGGGAAACGAGAGACCCTACTCCATTTCGCAAACAGTATACTGGTAATGCGATGGATGCAATGTGTAAAGTTGGAGTTCTTGTAGTGGCAGGAAGTAGTGTTATTAGTAACAGTAGAGTCGGGGTAATAGACCGAGGAAAGGACAATATTGGGGCAGACTATTTAAGTCGCCGCACATAATGACCGGTTTAATACAATAGTGTATTGCAGTGTATTGTACAATAGTAGGATATGTTACGACAGGGTAGTGTACAATTGTAGAATAGTGTTGAAATTGTAATTACATATTATAGTTAGGTTATAACTGCAGTGGTAATAGTTAACATACTCAAGCGATTGAGCGATCAGCTTGTACGTTTTGTCGCTCGTTTGCTCAGAAGAATTAATAGTTTCTTAACGTGTAAATATTAATTATCATTTTGTTGAATTTTAAAAGTGTAGCACTTTCTTTAAGTGGGGAGATGTTGTCACAAAATGTCACGGGTAGAGCGTACTGGTCGTATATAGCTCTTGTATCGGTTACACCCAAAATCTATTGTTCGAGTTGAAACAATTTCACAATATTCATGATCTATTCATGTAACACGTAAAAGCGTGCACATTTTAAGTGGCCGCCAGAGAGGCCGTGTCATAAGTTTAGTTTTGTGCTAATGCATGTAAACGTATAGGTATATTTTCCTTAAACGGCAAAATTGTATAAGGGGCCTGTCGTGTAGATTCAATACTGTAGATTTAGCCACGTTTGTCACGGACTGAACGGGGGAAATAATGATTTGGGCGTAATGTTTGCTATAAAACCCATTGTCTTCTAGCTATCGCCGGGATAATCGATAGTACTTTGTTGGAACAGAGATTGGACGGCAAATTTCACAGGCAACATGTGGTTAGTAGTTTTATCAAACTTTTATCGTATATTTGTATTCAGTGGGCGGCGCCATCTTGTTTGGCGGTTACGACATCCGGTTAGCATTGATGTTTCTCAAACATAACTTTAGACTAGCATATGATTTTGAAGTTACTTTATTAGATGTAATTATTGTAATTGATCATTAATTGTAAAACAATATTAATTTGATAACAGTGGATATTAGGTGCATTAGTTAACGTTGGCGTATAACTCGGTGATTGTAATACACGATTGTCAACATTAGTTATCAATGAGATGAGTGACAAGAATAAATGCGTGCATGCATAACTCAGTGAGTGTAATATATGAGTAATTTGATCATGTTTATATTACATGTATTAGGGGCATTGATTAACAGCGACGTACATAGCGTATACATGGCGTTGTAGAATATGTATACATTGCTACTCATCATTAGTACAGCTTACATATATTGATCGAATAATGATTTGTTTGGGTAATGGTAATGCAAGATTGTTATGTTTGTCAACCGACATCTAAAACGTATGTATAATTACAGCCTAAGCCATCCAGGATATAAGCCATCCAGGATATAAGGATCCAGGATATAAGCCATCCAGGATATAAGCCATCCAGGGTTGGAGTAAGCCATCTAGGTTTGGATATCCAGGAGTGGAGCTAAGCTTCCACGACTAACGTTACAAGCGGTGGAGACGGTCCCCGTACCTGCGCAGCCAGGTTTTACTAACGACAACCCCCGGGACACAAGGTGGGCCCGTTACCAGTCCTCACTGGAGGAATATCATTCACAATCTCAGTGGAGATTAACTATCATTGCATCGCGTCATCAACCCTTACAGAAGGCATTTGATGACAATCATCCATTGAATTCGCGCATCATCATCTTCATGAGCTCTCGCGCATCACAGTTATCGCGCTAGATCAACATTGTTATAGCTTTAACAACACTTTAGTGTCTTAGACATTCAGTATTTATAACAATACTAAGAACGTCTTAAACGTTCAGGAGAACATTCTTTTCATAGTTCATTTGTGTATTCGCTTGTTTTTTTAGATAATTGTATATATATTAAACATATTTTAAAAGTTGCATTAAACTTATGTAAATGCATTCACCGTCATTGATTCTTTCCTGAGTTAGCCCAACCACTAAGGTCATCCTGTGACAACCATGCAGAGAAATAAAACAGTTTGTATACCAGTCAGACCAGTTAACAGGTTTTATGTGGACACTCTGCATATAGGATCTTAAACAAGTTCCCATTTTATATAAGGTGAATTATTTTAATTTTAAGAGACTTTTGTTCATAACGAGTTTCATAAATCGTATATGGAATGGGGACAAGGTTAAGATATTTCTTATCACATCATATTGCAGTCAAATATGTAAAATATAATTCAGATGGACATAAAACCGCCATGACATCAGACAAACTTTACCGCCAAAATGTCATAAAATAACTTCCTTTTAGCACCAAAACATTATGTGACATCATAACATCATGTTATACACAACGTTGGAAATTAGACTGCTCCAAAGCATTTAAATGTTTCAGTTTGAAAAACGGACATGCACAGTATCCTGGAATTTGTCAATTCCAGGAACGCAAGATAAAGCTGCAGACTTTTTTTTTTAAAACCATATGTAGATTCATTACACAGCATGCCCAGATACTATACGCACACCTGTACAGACAAGGCATTTCCTGGAATTTGTCAAATCCAAGAACACTAGATAAAGCTGTAGACTGTATTTTAAACAGTATGTACGTACGGATTCATCTAACAGCATTCCCAGACAATATATTGATAAGGCAAGATGTTTCTGGAATTGCCAAATCTAAGAAAGATCTTCATGGAATTTGTCAAATCCAAGAACTCCATACGTACGCCCCGTGTATCGTTCTATCCTCCGAGCACGTTAAAGAACCATAGAAATCTATTTGATAATAAGAGTAGGGCACGGTTCCCAGATTCCTATGTATCCTTCCCCTCTCTCTCGGGCGGCTCTAAATAACCTATACTGTGTTGATGAGCCGTTAAACATCATTCAAAATTCAATACGTACGGATTCATCACACAGAAGTTCCAAAATCATCTTGATGGTCTGCGCTGATATCTTGTCCAGGATGCTCGTCTTTTTGGGTTTTCTGTCCGCCGGGATGTTGCTGTCACCGGACTCGGATTTTTCGTCTTCATGTTGACTTGCAGCTGATAGAGTAAATTAAAACAACAAAGTCAAATATCTCACGTGGCAATGGGACACCGATGGCTCACTTCAGCGCTGCCTGTTACATAAAATAAAAGTGTGAAGAGTATGTAAAGGTCATTCATACTGACCCTTGTTTGACCTACTTTGTTAGGTACATACGGATTTTATATTGATGAAAACATTTGTGAAGTTTGAAAGCCCCAGATAAGACAGGTATCTGCATAATTACACATATTGTTTTTACCAAAAATGCATTAAACATAAAAAAATATTAAAATATTGTCGATAAATACTGAGAACCAAATTCCCACGTACTCACTACAATAGCTTACACTACAATAGCTTACACTACAATAGCTTAAGAAAATCGCGTGCGCTCAGTCATACTGAATACTTATTTAGTTTGAGGTACTGGATGACAATCAAGTGCCTCCAGCAATTACTAGTAGATGCTTGCCTGTTTCAGCTGTTTGACACAAATTAATGCCATTTAAAAAAGACACAGAAATAATGAATATTTATAAGTGGAAGAGAAAATATAAAATATTTGTATTTTTTATGGTAAATACTAAGCATGCTAAGAGTAACATTTTTACATTAATGCTTTGCCCAAAACCTATTTTTTTTCCCCCCATTTATTAAATTAAATGTAAATACTTAATTTTCAATTTTGTTTTATGAGTACAATACGCATTGTGCTGATAGCTTATCTGGAACACTGTCTACAGCTTCCAGTATCTTACCAGACATGGAGCTAGTAGGAGATCAATGTAGATATACGAGGGTCATTCAATAAGTTCTGTCACTAACGCGTTTAAACAATTATGTGCTCATTGTGAGTGTTGATGTTTGGTACCAAATGAAAGATGTTTCAATACCATTCCATTGATGGTAAAATGAATGCTGTATCTTTTGTGAAACGAAAGTTATGGAACATTTAATACACATCACTTATACATACTGAGGCATTTTCGTCCTGAGTTTTATTATGTATATTAATTGTTACTTTTTTAAATGCATGTTTCTCTTTAAGTACTTGTTGAAGACCTTTGAAATTTCTCATACATTACCAGTTATATGTGTGCATTACAAGATTCAGAATTTAAGCATGGTAGATGAAAAGGCATTGTCTTAGAAATTAACATTTTAAGCTAACGTGTAAAATTAATTAATGATAAATGGACATTAAATGGAAGGGGGCAGTCTTCTGAAATAGCGTTTTTGGATGATCAATATTTTCACTAAACATTGTACAAAATTCTACAACAATGTGTTGAATATGAAATTTAAACACTGAAGGACTAGGATTTGTAAAAAATATGAAACATATTAATACTATGAGAATAATTACGACATTTAAAAGATATTATAATATTTTCGTAAACAAAATGAAGAAAATCAGTGTTATTTCTGCTAAAATTAAGGTATATGCATTCACTCATATCTGGTTTGCAGCAAGACTTTCCGAATCCTCGACAATCATTTTCATTGATTATGGGCGAATAACAACAGATGGCGTACAAGAAAATTTAAAAGCATAGAATTATTCAAATAATTTTTACAACGTTTTGTAACAAGGACATTTTCAGAGATGCCAGTATCCACAAAAGGTGTGGTAGGGGGAGATAATTAAGGGGTATAAATAACTGATTTTTTTTCATTTTTGTTGTGGAATTTAAGACAGGGAACCCAGTAGTACTATAAATACACTACTTTATCTCAGTGTAATATCCAGTTCAAAGGATATATGCCTAGTGACAGAACTTTTTGAAGCACCCTCGTAGAAGCTTATTACAGAAATTTTGAATTGAACTTTGAGAGAATGTGAAGTTTTTGTCATTATATGCTTTAAAACTTGCTACTATGGCAACTGTTGCTAAGGTACCTGTCTGTGACAAGACGTCCTGTACAAACTGATGCGCTGAAACTCCTGACTTCTTGGTGGACTCATCCATCAGGGGTCCCGTGTTGTCCAGGAAGGATCTAAGATGACAGAAATTGCATTTAATAATGATCAAGAGCCCGTCAATTAATACACGGTCATTAAACGCCATGAAAGGCCACGACTATATGTAGAAGTAGAACTACCACAGAAGATGATGAGTACCCCTGCTTTTATTATATAGCCATTGACGATGGGCAAAATCAAGAAAATAAATGTCTGAAATTTGTCTTACAAATTCAAAATTGTTTGAGAAATGCAAGTAATAACAAGAGGGCCTGTGGACGCTCTACTGGCTAATATGGCTCTTATAACATCAATGAAGCGAGTGACTATCATCTTAAAGAGGCAGAATATAGCATTTTTAACTAAATCAAGAGCCATAACTCCGCCGTTACTGGTCCGATCTGGCTGGTTTTCGAACTTGGCCAGTAGAGATAATAAAAAAAAATTGAAAAAAAACAAAAACGTTACCGAGCTGTTATTGACATTAACAATCTGGTAAAGTTTGGTAAAGATCGAATGAAAAAAAATATAGCGTCTAGAGTGTACACAAGGTTTTTCAAGTATTTGACCTTGTGACCTAGTTTTTGATTCCATGGGACCCATTTTCGAACTTGACCAAAATATAATTAAGACATTCCGACAAAGTTTCATCAAGATCTGGTTAGAAATATGGCCTCTAGAGTGTACACAAGGTTTTTCAAGTATTTGACCTAGTGACCTAGTTTTTGATCCTGTGTGACCCATTTTCGAACTTTAGCAAGCTATAATTGAGACAACTATTCTGACAAAATTGCATCAAGATCGGGTCAAAAATATGGCCTCTAGAGTGTACACACGGTTTTTCCAAAGTTTGACCTAGTGACCTAGTTTTTAAAGCCATGTGACCCATTTTTGAACTTGACCAAGATATAATTAAGACAAACAATTTGACAAAGTTTCATCAAGATTAGTTCAAAAATACGGCTTCTAGAGTGTACACAAGGTTTTTCAAGTATTTGACCTAGTGACCTAGTTTTTAACCCCATGTGACCCATTTGCAAACTTGACCAAGATATAATTAAGACAATCCATTCTGACAAAGTTGCATCAAGCTCGGGTCAAAAATATGGCCTCTAGAGTGTACACAAGGTTTTTCCAATATTTGACCTAGTGACCTAGTTTTTAACCCCATGTGACCCATTTTCAAACTTGATCAAGATATAATTAAGATAAACAATTTGACAAAGTTTCATCAAGATTGGGTAACAAATATGACCTCTAGAGTGTACACAAGTGTTTTCAAGTATTTGACCTAGTGACCTAGTTTTTGATGCCACATGACCCATTTTTGAACTTGACCGAGATTTCATTGAGACAAACATTCTGACAAAGTTTCATGATGATTGCATCAGAAATGTGGCCTCTAGAGTGTACACAAGAAACGTTAACGGACGACGGACGGACGACGGAAAACACACCATCCCATAAGCTCTGCTGGCCCTTGGCCAGTAGAGCTAAAAATGTGTTATGTGACACGATGGGACACGACAGGACAATAAAGCGTGATTTCTTTATAGCCCCCACTTCACTTTGTGAAAGCGTGGGTATAATGAAATGATAGGGGTTACATTGGGACAACAACTTTAGATGAGATGAGTTTAGTAAACAGGTGCCATTTATATATATGTTGGGTAGCGACTTAGGAAACCACCAATCTGAATGGGCACTGCCTGAAGAATTGTACTGAAAGTTGTATAACAGCTCATCAACAAATTACAGGTTATTTGGAGCCACCCTAAAGGGAGGGGAAGGATTCATAGGAATCGAGAAACCTACCCTAATCCTATTAATCTATGGTTCTCGGAGGAAGCTCGGAGGATAGACTCCGCTACATGGGACCGCCTGGTTTACATCCACATATGAAGGATGATTCTCAAGGAAGCTATCTAGCCCAATAACACCAAGGAAACTCAGTGGTACCATTTTAAGTCCACTATGCTAACCACTGTGCCACACCAGCCTCCTCCGACAAAAGAACACTGTAAAGCACTTAACTGGCACTGTGGAGGTAATACTGACAGTAATACGGGTACAAATCCACACGTAGGTTAACTTGTAGGTTATCTACTATTGTGCGGGGCACTTGTTTCAGCCAAAGGTTTTTTGCAACAGCTTCAGCAATTTAAATAATACGTACATCAATTATATATCATTTTATATATCATTAGAACTGGTATTTTTAGTGGTAAATAAAATATACTTTAGTTTTGAAAATCGGTTAAGAAATAAATATTTTACAGCCCAAATGAGTTTTTGATGGTGCTTTTCACATGTAAATTCCTTGTTGATGGGACATCAGAAAATTAAGACATTTCATATAATTTCAATTAGCCTTCATATTTTGCAATAAAACTTTAAGGTTGTCTTAATTTTACGAATATCCAACAATTTAAAACCATGTCAGATAACATTTCTAAAAATAAGTGTTTTTCAAAATGTTCATGCAGCAAAATTTTGCACAGCAGAATTTTGCATTAAAAATGCCCCACCAAAAAGAGCTTTCGTGCATGAAATTTTTATTCCCAACCGATTTTGAAAAGTAAGGTATTTTTATTTACCACTGAAAATGTCTGTTTCACTGATATATAACTTATTTAGCCACGAATTTCATTTTGTCTGAAAATTCAAAAAAAACTTTGGCTGAAACAAGCGCCCCAAACAACAGAGGTGAGTATATTGCTACACTGGGTTACATTGAACAGCCAGATCATGCGAGCTGCTCTACATGACTGTGTGGTTTATAGGCTACACTGGTTTATATACTTACAGATCGTTGGGTACCAGGTCTACAGAGCATGTTTGGTTCTGATGGTCTCCAGAATGCTGGAAACCAAATCCTCGTAAATATACATACTTACAAACCATTTGGTACCAGGTCGAGGCTCATCTGCTCTGCAAGTGTGTTTCTGTTGGTCCACAGAATGCTGGAAACCAGATCCTCACAAATATATATTCTTACAAATCATTTGGTTTCCGGTCTACAGAGCATGTGTGGTTTGGTTGGTCTTCAAAATGCTGGTAACCAGATCCTCGCAAATATACATACTTACAAATCATTTGGTACCAGGTCGAGGCCCATCTGCTCTGCAAGTGTGGTTCTGTTGGCCCCCAGAATGCCGGAAACCAGATCCTCTCAAATATATATACATGTAGTTACAAATCATCTGGTATCAGGTCTACAGAGCATGTGTGGTTTGGTTGGTCTCCAGAATGTTGGAAACCAGATCCTCACAAACATATATACTTGGAGCCGATTATACTTGCAAATCATTTGGTATCAGGTCTACAGAGCATGTGTCGTTTGACTGATCTCCAGAATGCTGGAAACCAGATCCTTGCAAATATACAAATATATATACTTACAAATCATTTGATACGAGGTCGAGGCCCATCTGCTGTGCATGTGTGGTTCTGTTGGCCTCCAGGATGCTGTAAACCAGATCCTTGCATTCCTCCTCATTCATACACCAAACGTCATGGAACTTGTTGGCATCAGCTTGCATGAAATGTCTGAAAAATGGTAACGGTAGGATAAACATATGTGACATGTTTCTGATGACTAGATGACCATTGCTGGCACGTCAAGTGACCCTGTCAAAGTTAAAAGATATCAAAGCCAAGGTCAATAACGGTGACCTACATTTTGATACATATCTGAAGTCGATGGTTACATCACAATTGGGTACCACGTTTACAACACAACCAGGTACCATGTATACATCTCGACCGTGTACCATGGTTACACAATTGGGTACCATGGTTACATCACAACTGGGTACCATGTTCCATCACAACTGGGTACCAGGGTAAGATTACAACTCACTGGGTACCACGTTTACAACACAACCAGGTACCATGGTTACATCTCGACCGTGTACCATGGTTACAAAATTGGGTACCATGGTTACATCACAACTGGGTACCATGTTTACAACACAACCAGGTACCATGGTTACATCAGAACTGGGTACCATGGTCACATCACATGAGGGTACCATGCTTACCTGGATTTCTTCTGCAGATCTCTGAACTGTTCTGTGATTCTCTTGTAGTCCTCTGAGAGCTGTGCATTCTCATCTCTGTATGTTTTTTCTTGCTTAGCGCACTTGATTCGCAGTCCATTCAACACATCTTGTAACCTGCAAATACAAGTGTACATAGACATAGCTATACGGTATACAGGGTCTATACAAAGTTTCAGATACCATGCGGGTGATACATACAGTGAGCTCAACGGAACTGTGTATTGTCTTCTGTAGTTATGTATAGTTATAAAAGCTTCATGTTTACCAATACAGTCTCAACAAGTTCATCAAAGATCGGATAAAGAAATGAAGGCATGTGAGAAATGAAGTGTTAACAACCATTTTAAAAATAATACCCCTTCATCATTGATAAGAATTTTTGTAACAATATACCAGCAGTAAAATATCATTGACATATCAACACAATACAGAACGGCCAGTGAAGTTTGCCAATTGCCATTAAGTTATGTAAAACTGGCTCACCAACATATTGAAGTTGATACTAAGCTACATAAATACTTAAATATAAGTTCTGTTTTGTAAAAATAGAGATGTTTCATCAAACCAATTTCACTATTAAAGTAAAAACTTAAATGCTAAGGTAAATGGGGGACTATAATTAGTTAATGAGGAGGTGAATTACTTATCAACCCTATATAGGAGCATGGTCACTGAAATTCCCTTTGTATTTGCACATGTGTAAATCGTTTAATTGAAAATAACACCTGTCAGAATAAATGGCATTATCATACTCTAACTATCAGTTTATCGGAAGTTACAGTATGGCAGACACATGAAATGGACATGCTAGAAAACGGACATGCTAGAAAACAAATAGAGTATTTTCTCATTTTGTTGGTTAATTTAAACACCAACCAAGTTGACAAGACCATACTCTATAGATCTATTACATATTATAAATACATCCAGCACAAAAAAACATTGAACTAGCAAAAATTCAATGATTATACAATTTATTTTACTTGCAGATAAGTATTCACACATGTCAGTGGTTTAGCTGGACTACAAACGATGTACAAGACCTAGTTTGTTTAATAGAGTGGTTTAGGGGCATGCACCATTATTTGATTTGTTTGAAAGGTGTTTACATCATTTTTAGCACATGTTACGACATACCATATTTGCATTCAATTTTTAGAACAGTACTGTATACCTCCCGCCATCCGTAAGAATCGATTTTCCCACTTGACAAGTCCCATAAAGTCAAAGTAATCCCAATGTTTGGACCTGGTCATATATCTCAGACAGCTATGCAAGGGAGACAATTCTGACAACGGTATGAAATGACTATTACCCCCATTGACCCTCCTACATACCTGGTAATCTTCCGCTTCTGTTGAGACTTGGTGATCGTGTTTTCCTCGTCACGCTTCTTTAGGACCTGGAAGTTGTATTCAAGCTTCTCCTGATTCAGCTGATACGTAGCTCGCATTTGCTGCAGCTGCTGCTCCAGAAGCTGAAACACCATCAAGAGAATGTAGGGCATTTATTTCAATTAAATCTCACACCAGCATAACCCAACAATTCCTTTTTCAAAGTTATTGGACTTGTGAAACGACATTCATTGGGCATGTGTGTGAAGTTTCATGAACATAGGTCAGATACTTTTCAAATTATGGCCAAGATTAGGTTGTAGGTTAAAGCGTCACGGACAGACAACGGCTGAAGAAATGCTTAAGTGCCTGCCATGCTAAGCAGATGAATATAAAACTGTTTGGTTTGTACTATTTGAGAAAGTATGATGTGCCAATTTACAAATTGAGTAAAAGAAATAGCTGACGGTCTTGATTTTTTTAGGATTGAAGAATGCCATGTGTTTTTAAAATACAAATTCAAAATATCTTTCCCTGTCTGCTGTGATTATTAAAGTATTGATTTTGTTGTTTTTGATAGCGGCTGACTACACTACCTGTACGTCTGTCTCCAGTCGTATCTTCACCATGTTGTATTCCTCCGCGTCCTGGACACGTAGATGCTGTAGCTGGTGCTCGTAGTCCTCCACGCGTTTCTCACGATTTTTCATGTACTCAACTTCCTTTTCTCTGCGATGTAACATACGCTCCTCCCATTTCTTCCTGTGCAGGTCCATCAACTCATTACGCTCACCAACAAATGCCATCTGTACACGGAACAGGAAGTAGTAAATAAAATATTTTCAAACTTTAAAGGGACTGGTGGCAATTTGGAAGTATCAAGGATGACAACCAAGTACTACAAATAATAAATACAAGTATTTCCATCGCCACGATAATAAAGACGCTGTTTCTAAAACTTTCTCGCCTCTCACTGCTGTGAGTTTGAATCTCACTGGGAGCTTGACCTGTCATGTGACAAAGTGTTGATTCTTACAGTTGGCGGGAGGTATACAGTACTGGTTCTATCCAAGAAAAATGGGGTGGTCAGCCTCCACCATGAACAAATCGACTGTCATAGAGCCTAATATGGCAGGAGGTATACAGTACTGGTTCTATCCAAGAAAAATGGGGTGGTCAGCCTCCACCATGAACAAATCGACTGTCATAGAGCCTAATATGGCAGGAGGTATACAGTACTGGTTCTATCCAAGAAAAATGGGGTGGTCAGCCTCCACCATGAACAAATCGACTGTCATAGAGCCTAATATGGCAGGAGGTATACAGTACTGGTTCTATCCAAGAAAAATGGGGTGGTCAGCCTCCACCATGAACAAATCGACTGTCATAGAGCCTAATATGGCAGGAGGTATACGGTACTGGTTCTATCCAAGAAAAATGGGGTGGTCAGCCTCCACCATGAACAAATCGACTGTCATAGAGCCTAATATGGCAGGAGGTATACGGTACTGGTTCTATCCAAGAAAAATGGGGTGGTCAGCCTCCACCATGAACAAATCGACTGTCATAGAGCCTAATATGGCAGGAGGTATACAGTACTGGTTCTATCCAAGAAAAATGGGGTGGTCAGCCTCCACCATGAACAAATCGACTGTCATAGAGCCTAATATGGCAGGAGGTATACAGTACTGGTTCTACCCAGGAACAAATCGACTGTCATACAGCCTAATATGTGCTAAAAATTACGTAAAACACCATTCCACCATTCAAACTAACAAATACACCCATCATAATATCATTCAAATAATAAAACAGCCCTCATCAATCTGATTAAATTATTGTTTATGGAATAGTTTGTTTTGGAAAACTCAACGACTCGGCTAGTTTTTGCTGCATTAATCATTAGTATGCTTTACGGCTATCATAAATTCTTGATTAATGATTGCGGCGTATTTTTATTGAATTATGTGTACCACTGCTACCAATATGAACCCGAAATGAATTAACACTTAATATTATGATATAGCAACACAAACCTGCCAAGTCATAGAGTTTTAGAGACCAAACATTTTCATAAAAATTAATTAAATCGAAGGTAACAAGTAGCTCATGGTCATGTGCATATTTCATACAGAACTGTGGCATACTATGTTGGTTTTATTTGTATTCGGATTTACACCTTTTAATCAATCTTCCAGATCTCCCTAATCCCTTTAAATAAGATATGCTTGAAGTCAGGGCTTTAAATAACAGATTTAAAAGCTTTAGTTGTATTTTTTCCTTCCTAAAGATGACCATGGCGGGCTCTAGTCTACCCTTTATTGACGAGAATGACATAATTATGTTTCCTTTATATGGATCTGCATCATTTTCTCTAGATGCTGCTGTGTCTGCCGTCCATGCAGGAGGTCGTGGGTTCAATCCCGACAGGCTCTTACCAAAGGCTTCATAAAAATGGTAAAAGTAGTTCTCCCGCTTGACGTTATCATATATAGGGTAGAGCTAGGACTGGTCGCCCCAGGGTCAATAAAATGTGACTGGGTGGGGAATCGTATCGTGCATACGGCATCGTATTCCAGTGTGGCAGCACTATATAATTGATCATCAAGCTCACTGCTGCAAGTGGACACCGTTGTCAGGGCTGTCTCTAATTTTTGAAACAGGTGGCTACTTTGATTTGACAGGCGGCTACCACTAGTGATCGAGCAAAGCGAGAGAGGTTGTTAGGGTGTCTGCGGGCATTCTGCCCCGCGGTAAGCATGGGGTCTAATGACATGCAATCTCCTGTTTTTGGTGCTAATTAAGGTCAGGATTTTTAGTTATTTCATGATTCTTTCAGATGATGAAATAATTTCATAATATTTTACACTGATTTAAAAATAAAAATTCGGCTATTTAGAGACAGCCCTGCATCGTGATATCACTGGAAGACTGTTAAAAGCAACGTTCAGCCCCAATGGGCCAAACATACAACAGTATACTGGGCCTTGAATTCTCCAACCATTCTTGAGAATATTCTTAGACTTAAGCCCCAGTATGCAAATTTCAATCACAAATATTTCAATGAGCTAAAAGGATTAACGGTCATAACTATAAATATGATACATACAAATGTACAGCAATTTCATGCAATTGTTTATCTTTGAAGGCCATGGGAATATTTGTGAACAAAATCTGAGTACTTGAGCTGAAGATTAAGAATATTCTGATGAATGGTTGGTGAATTGCAGGCCTGATCTTGCCTCTGTATACCAACTTACCTCTATCTCCTTCATCTCCTCACGGAGGGCCTTAGTGAGGTCCTTTATTTGTTCCTCCATTCTCTCGATCATCAGGTCTATGTCTTCAGCTTGTTTCTTCAGGTCCTTCACATACTGGTCATCTTTTCCTTTCAATTCCTGATGTACAGATTATATATATTAATGTTACTGTCCTTCACATACTGGTCATCTTTTCCTTTTAATTCCTGACAGATAGATTCAATATAACCATGACACAAACCATTCAGCAAAATAACAACAAATAGTTTTCACTTTTAGAATCAATCAATTTTTTATTAAAAAAATAAATTCAACTATGTAGCATTGTGCCAGTAGTCATTGTCAAAAATATGTTTTAGAAAAAGAAAGTGTTAAACACGCCTTAAAAATTGCTGCATGTCCTTTTAAAATCTTGATATTTCTTTAACACACTTTACTATGTTCTGAATCATTTAACAAAATATTTCCTATTATAAGAAACAGTTTCTACATAATAAAGAATCTTGCAGAACTCTTCGAGCTTTTAAAAAAATACTCCAAAATATTATCAAAAAATATATTAAAGACAAGTATATGTAAGTTTGGGTTTATAGAAAGATCACTTAAAAGTAAATGCTGTAAAGGCAATCCTTTGGAAACAACAGACACAAACAATAGAAGAAACTAGCAGACTTGGTTTTATCAATTCGTTCTAAGCTTGTTTTAAGCATAAATAATAATACGATAGTCTGCCCACACATGTGAAAGCCTGCCCACAAATGTGAAAACCCGCCCAAACGTGAAAACCTGCCCCACTTTTCTGTATCTTACCTGTTGGAAGTCATTTATAAGCTTGTTCTTCTCGTCAATCATGGCGTCACATGATGTCTTCTGCTGCATCAGCATCTGATCAGAGAAAACAAAAGGTGTACAAATGTAAACACAATGTTTAATGACATGGGGTCAAATGATGTCTTCGATTGCGCAAACCTTTGACCACTACCAAAAAAACACACACAATCGACTGGTGTACAAATATTTAAACTTTTACGATTTTGAACCTAGAGACAAGTTAAAATGACAAACATTATGAAACAAAGAATAACATTTCTACAATCAAAACAAAGGAAGAAAATACTTAAAATGACTTAACTTTTAAATAAAAATGTTTTGTCTGTAAACTGTTTTATCTCTTAAAATCTCATTTTATGAACCTTTTATTTGTATAAATTATAAACAAGTTGAACATTTAGTTCAGACTATTATTGTGCCATTGAGCGACATAAGTCACAGAGAATATAATCCTACATGGATTACGGATATCAACAAGGCAATTCTACTGTTCGGTGTAGTTCGGAGAAGACCGACAGCATCATCATACAACACTGATCAATTCTTTTTTTTTCTTATATAAGTGGTACCAAAAAACAGTACCATTCCCAATGATAAAAAGTATGGTTTTTTTCCCAATTGGAGTGAAAAAATTCCCAATCCAATTTTTTTTTTTTAAATATTTCAAGTGAAATTTTATTTAAAGAGAAGAAGTGGGGAACTATATTCTTTTAGGTGAGGGTAATGAAATACTACAAGAGAATGTATACATGGTAATGTGTTTGCAATGTATTTAAGCATACAGTATCAATATTGGTTTTGTCTGATAGTGAAACATTTCCAAATTAAGGCAAAATGCTGCGAATTTTCCCAATTGAATGGGTACCAGTACCATTCCCAAAAGAGTGAAAAAAATCGCTGCTGATATATATATTTACTAGGTAGCTACAGTAATGTACATTATGTGACACTTGTGGAGTCATGTGATCAATAGAATCTCAAATGTGGAGTCATGTGATCAATAGAATCTCAAATTTGTGCCTATTTAAAAGGACACATGACAATCGTGAGTTGTATATCAAGAATTAAAGTTATCGCCTCGTTCTATTAATGCTGCATCACTTTGACTATGAAACTGCTTGCATATAATTAAATAAAACATTGAGGTATAAATTTTCTTCGTTATTTTACCACATTTTCAGATATATTATTGGTGCAAAATTATCAATACCGGTAGTTAGTAATATGTAAAAATACTTGCTTTGAACCATTCTAATAATTAATATTTATGATTGCAAATATATGCAAGTTATGTAGAAAAACTAACGGGACACAGCAAGTTTTAAAAAAGTCAAGATTGCCGTGTGTCCCTTTAATATTGAATGTAACAGTTAATTTTATCGATACAACTGATATGATGCTTACCACATCCTCGCATCATATAGATATTATCTAACTGCTGGGATCGATTATAGGGAAATCCTTCACGAGATGATAGGCGTGGGGTTCTTTTCACGAACGAGCGTAAGTGAGTGAAAAACAACTCACGCCTACCATCGAGTGAAGGATTTCCATATAATTGATCACAACAGTTAAATAATCTATTTATTACATTTTTGATCAGATTATGCATGATTTTAACCAGAAGTATTTTAGCATTATCGGCAGATGACGTCGACGTCACCAAAAACGGTATTGACGTCACAACTCAAAGTCGCAGTTAGTTATTTTTGTGTTCGGAGTTAGTTATTAATATTTAGCGATTATGAATATTCTTTCATTGAGAAATCCCAATCTTTCTCCCATAGAAATGTAATAAATAACTTTATTCAACTCCATCAATAAATTCAATATTAAACAAGTAGTCATGTAAGATCAAGTAAGATCAAGTAAGATCATGTAAGATCATGTAAGATCCTCTGTATAATGTATTCAAGATAATGCTTACCTCGTGAAGGGACTGGGGGATCTCCTTCTGCAGGGCTGACTCCCATTTCTTGGTAATCTGTAAGAAAAAAATAGTTGAAATGAACTGTTGTTGATAGGTACTTGAGGAATTTTGAATGTCATTTTTGACCCAGTCTTATTTATTGAGCTATAATTTATAAATAACCCAGAATCGTTCACATTAAATTGTATATTTTACAGAAAAAAATGTATTAATTTAGGAAGTCTATCCCTTTGTGTTTGAATTCTTTACATTGAGTTGTTCAAGGAACACATAGAATGGGTACATCATATTACCTCCTCAAATCTCTCAGCTCCAGATTTTGCCTCTTGTTCGAGTCTTTCTTTTCTGAAAACGGAGATAATTTACATTTTACTAAATTTACATTTTACTAATAATTAAAAACATTAGAAATATAGAATATAGCGTGAACTGTCAAAGAAATTGAATTATAACAATCAGTTTAACTGATGACTTTTACAGAAGCTCCTCCGTGGCCAAGGGGTAATGACGTTGCATTGTAAACCTTCTCGTCTCTCAGTCAGCTGCGGGTTTGAATCCCACTGGGAGCTCGAATTGTAAGTGAGGAAGTGGCTTATAATTCTTACGGATGGCGGGAGGTGAACAGTACTGGCTCTACCAAGGAAAAGTGGGTGGTCTGCCTCCATCACAAAAAAATCAACGTCACATATAACCTTACATGTGTTGAAAATGACGTAAAACACCATACAA
Source organism: Cyrtodaria siliqua (assembly GCA_037043455.1). Taxonomy (NCBI): domain Eukaryota; kingdom Metazoa; phylum Mollusca; class Bivalvia; order Adapedonta; family Hiatellidae; genus Cyrtodaria; species Cyrtodaria siliqua. The sequence continues at coordinate 73,754 of JAWPHD010012342.1, forward strand.
ACAAAACTTTTCTAGAATTAATAGAACAATTAAATATTGACAATCAGACACCTGAACTCTAACGCCTGCTTGATACAATGCACATAGTTCACGGGTATCCGGTGAAGATTTGGCAGGGCACGAAAAAGCCACTGGGGTACATGCGTGTAGAACCCTGTACGACATAGTCCCATTCGGCTTTTGTATGTGACCAAAAATCAGCGCTTGTATGTTAATTTACACAATGACATCAGACAACGTGTGAGGTTATCAACATTATTGTTGAAGCCCATAGCTCTGTCTGTTGCCATGTGTATACAGGGCACTCATTCGGACATTTTTGGGGCCCCAATTTCGGCCCCATTCCCCTCCCCTAAAAGTATATATTATTCCCCTTTTCCTGTGAAAAATTCCCCTCTTGAAAAAAAAAAATATATATTTTTTTAAACTCCAATACAGGAAAACAGCATACTTTTTGCAATTTGGAATCGTACATTATTTGTGCCACTTAACAAAAAACAACACAAATTGTGTTTTTTAGAAATTCCCCTTTGATATGAAAACAACGCAAAATTCCCCTTCCTGGGGGCCCTGGCCCCAGTCCCCTAAAAGCCGACTAGTGCCCTGGTATATTTAGTATCTGAGATTTAAGCACATTTGTATTAACGCAGAAAGCCTTATCCAGTAAACAACAAGTATATTTCTAAATAAGTTCAAGCACTTGATAGACAGAAAGCTATAGAAAAATAAAATCCCTGCAGTGTTTTCTCGGCTGTTTCTGCAGCCGTTATTTGGCCATGTATTCCCTTAATGCCCAAGTTATTTTTTGAATATTTTTTGAATATTTTGAAAAAAGAAATCCCAAGTGAAAAAAACGACAATTCTTTGTTAAAGTGTGACAATTATTAAGTATGGAATGCTTTTAAATGCCTAGATGGTTGATCTTGGTGTAGTCTGTACAGTAAATAGTAATTATAAAGACACAATTATGAAATGAATGTTTTACTGATGTTGTTTTCGAATTTTTCAAAAATCGCTGCAAAATTCACAATTTTATAAAAATTCAGGCTAAAATTCCCAAACACTGACCTGATTCTTTTAGCATCCTCTTCTTCTGTTCTTCTATTTGCCTCCCTGGCATCTCCAGCCACCCGAATATTTGTGACGAGCTCAAAGCCATCCTGTTTCAGCTTGGTCAGACGTAGACGGCTCTCTTCTATCTGCTTACGACTTTTACTCAGCTCTTCCTTAACATCCTTTTTATCATTTGGATCCTCTCCAAGAGCAGCCCTAGAAAGGTTACAGATTATGAAATGAAAACAGTATATATTTTACACAGATTAACCCTTCACTTATCTCTTACGGTGTGTCCCAGCGAGACTCAAAAGCCAGAAATCTTACTTGATACCAGAATTTCTAACTTGCCTCGAAACCTACCTTGTCGATTATATTAATAGTATTAATAGGGGTTTGTTATTGTTTTTGTTTTTAAACCATTACCTGTGGTTATAATTAAGGTCGGAAAGGTATACTATAACAATTAACATAAGCGTGATGGTGATGTGTGGTGAGCATGCGGAGAAAATCAACCTGTCCGATTTGGTAACCATTATATTATCTCCTGTACTTCCCCGTCCTGGATTGAATTCTTTTTATTGTGTGTGTGTTTGATATTTGGATTGTAAATAAATATTTTAACACGCCACCACCAATCATGCCAATATGATCCTATATGATCGTGTGCATAAACTATAGAAAGAAAGAAAAGAAAGAAGCCGGGTCACATTAGTGAGAAATTAGTATTTTCCCTATTCTCAATTTTCCCTATTCTCAATGCAAGTTTTTTTAATATCATGCATAATTTCCAATTTGTCTTCAACTTGTCAAAGTTCTTCCTGAAATTTCCTATCCCAAATGAGCATATTTTTTCTCAAATTTGTTTAAAAATGGTTAAATTTGCAAATCAGACTTACTGTGCATTTCAGGGTGCCTGGACTTCAAATATGAATTGAGATTTTTTTTTTATTACTTAGGGTTTGGATGCACTAAGTAAAATGTAGGTTATGCAGGGCAATGTTGTTGTTCAATGTTCAGCACCTCCAGCAATCGACCATACTTATATTTTTATTTTGGAAAAACATTCAATCTAGCAAATAAAAGGTAGGTAAATTATAGTATAGTGAGTTAAAATTTTATTTTTTACACCACTATTTGTCAACTGATTTTTTAATGTTCTGCTTTCGCCATTTTGGTTGTTGGCTGTCAATAAATTACATGTAAACAGTGGGGGTCAAAATTATTTTTTGGCTTTGCGAAGCTTAGAGGATGGCTAAGCAAAGCTTGCAAACAGAGTAAGGAGCGTCCATTTTCATTCTTCAAATCATATCATTCTTCAAATCATATAAGGCATGAAAACATATAGAAAGTAATAAAAAAAATCTGGATTCATATTCGACGTCTACTGTAGGCACCCTGAAAACAACAGTAAGGCTCATATTCAGCCGCGTCTTAAAGTTAAATAGAGAATATTATACAGAGAAAAGCCCTGTAACTTGAAAGATGTTTAGCTCGAATTTACTTGCCCATGCCAGTTTGCTGGTCATCCAATTATTTAGACCCAAAGTTTTCATTTTATAAGGAAATACCATTTGAGCGAGCCTTCTAGAGTATTAGACCACTTACTGATATAACTCATACTGTGCTGAAGTTTATTTTTCTGAGAATTCTAAAAGCTGGTCCTAAACTTACAATGT